>OZ007575.1:36495498-36750498 GCA_963931925.1 Onchidella celtica | reverse complement strand
ATTATGCTTCAGTTTCTCCTCGTCAAAGCTAATCAATGAGGGGAGAAGACCGAACATAACAACCACTTTTTCTTGATCAGTTTTCTTCGAACGTCTGCAGCGAAAGGAGATTTGTATGAGAAGGGAGGTGGGGGGGGGGGGGGCGTTGGGGGAGGGGGCGAAGATCCGGTCGCACCTAGATTTTTTTTCCTACCGGTTTTTAGGCACGTTGATTAAAAAATTGCAACACTATAATCCGAGACACAGAATACAGAGGTGAACCAATCCTTCTCTCATTATAATTATGTTCACAAATTGCGTGCGTTTAAATACGGTGAGTACCACTCTGATGCAAATTTATTCCCAAATTGACCTTTCATCATTTTATCAAACACAATGTGTGTCGAAACTTATAGTGAATACCCATACCTTTATCATTCCCATTTTTACCGCCCTAGTTGTCGGTGACCTGGTTTGTACAAAGACAGAGTTGGTCTTAAATATTTGCATTGTAATATCATATCGTATAGCGACCCAGGGGATACCTGTCAAGCAAGAACAGACTTACTACTGTTTTCTGAGGCAGATTTTAACCAGTAAATCAATACGACAGTCTCGTCAAACTGTCGGATTAAAATGTTATTCCTTACATAAACTTTCCTCTTTTCCTCTTTTCCTCCTGCGCTTTCCTCGCAAAGTTGTAATTGGTTATCAGCCCCAGCGAAGTTGGTATTGATTGGAGAGAACAGACGTGCTATGGCACACCGCATGGTCATGTTCGCGCAAAATAAATCATTTTATATAACAACTGGGACATTTTTAAAAGTAGTACATATACGAGAATTCGGGGCAGAGGCGGTCAGGCCGTTGGGGTGTACTGGATACCTGTCCCATGATAATGGCTTTTAGGTGTTTGAAATATTTAGAAGTCGTAGCTTTCAGCTTGAATTGGGTTTTTATGGCGAATCGGCACCATAACGGCCAGTTTGGACCTTTCGCTGTCTTTTGGGATACTTTATTTTTGATATTCAGAGCTTTATCAATTTAAAGTTCACAAATAGTATTAAATTGTTTCGTATAAACTCTATTACACTGGTAAAATTCTCAAAAATTGTTTGGTAAAGATCTGTAAAGAATTTTGTAAATGTGTACAAAAGCTTTCAAGTCAAAATGTAAACCAGGGGTGCTCAACCAGTCGATCGCGATCTACCGGTCGATCTTCAAGTGCTTGGCAGTCGATCTCGGGATGAATGTAGGACACACACGTGAGGTATATATATACATATTTTATTTGTCTTTGTGTTTTGGCGGGTCGTTTTTCTTGGAAGTGGCCGGTTTGTGTTAGTTTTTTCTTCTTTTGTTCTTGTGAATGTGGCGGATTGAAAATAAAACATGTGGCAGGACGGCAAACGTTTACCTGGCAACACTGAAACCGCCATTATGGGTGCGAGATTGTTGACATTTATAGGTATCGACTAATTTTATGTTTCAGGGTTCGGCAGACTGGTAGATCTCCAAAGGCTGGGAAATGTAAAAGTAGATCCTATGTCAATAAAGGTTGAGCACCCCTGATGTAAACCTTAGCCTCTTCCAGAAAGAACAAGACGCGCTGTGAGTCCACGTCAGAAAATAATGTCGTGGGTGTCATTGCGATGGAGTAACAAAAACAGAACCTACTAAAAATAGACTGTTCGACAATTAGCTTTGCTGACAGGAGGGGCTGCTGATGAAAGTGAATTAATGCAAGAAAACGCCCCTCTCCCCTCTCTCACACACACACACATGTGGAAAGAACAAAGGACATAAAAAGGCATCATTACGAATTCCCACAGTTCATTACTTGGGAGTAACCACAGAGTACAAGGTTGGCAACAAAGGCGACATGCAACGAAAAGCTCAAAAGAATACATACAAAACGTCTTTGTAAACATCACTAGGCATTTAAGAAATAGCAGAAGGCATTTTATAAGCTGCAAATTATTTTGAATTTTGTATACTTCTTTAATCCCATTTCGGACATTTTCCTTAGTGACACTGCAGCCCAGTTACACCTGGAGAAGACAAGCTGTCGCCACAGTGCAACGCCAGTCGGCGGGTTTCTTGTTGTTGTTGTTGTTGTTGTTGTTGTTTTGGGGGGGGGGTGAGGGGGGTGAAGGAGAGGTAGGGATAAGTTTTTCTTTAAGTTTGCCAGTGCAGCGGCCTGTTGGGCCTGCTCTTATTGATTCCCAACTGCCAAGTTATCATTTAATGTGCGCAATGTGCACACTGGCCCTCCGAGTTTTTCGTCCTTATCCGAGAAGTCTAGGTGCCCGATTTCACCTACCATAGGATCAAGGACTGGAATCCCCCCCCCCTCCCCCTCCATATAAAACAATTCCAACATGCATGCACCGACCGAGGATCGAACCCGATACTTTAAGCATGAGAGGCGAGCACCCTGCATCTAGACCAACGTTTCCCGACAAATTTCGGCTGTTATAGGTGCCAAACAAGAGAGTGCAGTTGGATTCATCACCTGGGGAATCCTACAACGTATATTATACAGATGCTGTCTGTCTTTGCTGATCATCAGAAACAGCTTCACTTATAAACTATGATACACTGGTCGCTTAAACTTGGGAATTGATGACATGAGCTCGAGCACTGAACTTTATGGAGCAAATTCACTCAAGCCAGTGTCACAAGCTCGAATAGGTTGGGTGCTCAAAGTCCATTCAAACGTCATCAATCGCCCGTTTATGCTACCAATGGGACATAGCTCTAATGGACGACAACTATTTTTGTCCATTTCTTAGATAATGGCAGGATTTGGAGATTTCCTTAGGTCCCGCGTACGGAAATATTGTGTTAAATCCATACCCAGTTTCAAGTTTATATAAACACAAATCCCAGACTGGGAGATGTAATAGTTATGACAGGACGACAATCACGAACAAACGAGTTTAACACTTAACAAAACAACCCATCAGACTCACACATTTATTAAACATAAGTATACATATAATAGCGCAATTACATACATTATATTATTGAAATGACTGCCGTACAACGGCCTTATTCTCACACACACTCTCCCGCGGATCCACAATCCGGTAGTCACTCCTAAAGGCACTTCGGCCTCAGCCTCTCCCCTCAGGGTCTTAATAGTACCTTAATGATTCACTGGCACCGCAGCCTCTCAATATCACCTTCCTATTGTCATACACCTTAGCACTCCCCTCGCACCTCAGCAGGGCAATAACACATTATTATTTTCATAGCCATCAACATGGCAACAACATAGTATCAGTTCACTAGCCTATCAACATGGCAACAATATAGTATCTCATTCACTCTCATATCTACGTCCCTGTCCGTGGCCTGACTGCCACGACTTTATGTGCCCCTACTGTCCTGCACTGACAGCCTCACTTCTGGCCTATGTGTGGCCTCCGGCCCTACGCTGGCCTATCCCCTGTTGTCATCGAGGTGGCTCTGCGGCCCGTCCCCGACACCTACAAGAATAACATTACACTGGTATAATACCCTACCATTTCTATTCACTCCACCTCTCCTTACAATCCATGACGCGTACACACACTAGTTCACCTTTCACTCACCACACATCTTACGGTAACACACTTCCATCGGAGTACACACTACTCACTCGCGCTACAAATCCATGAACTCACTTTCATCTATCGCTCGTGGCGCACATTGCTATATCCAATATCAAGGACTTCCACATTCCTCACATATACTTATTCACATCATGGTAATAGACGAATATAATATAATACATCAATCATAATAATCAATCAACATTCTACATACCAGTCATAACTGGAAAGACTTTCTCCTAGTCTTCTCGACTGCTCCCTTTATGTCTGCCCGATGGGCTATTATTCACAGATCCGCTCCCTGGGACCTTCTAACTTGCAGTGATAGTTATACAGCGCTTTCGCCTCCTTCAGATCCCCCACTCATGACATGCACGACTTTCTCACTTGTCTCCGTGCGTTAATTTTACTCTCCTCTCCCCCCGTAATTATTAACTATCGCTCACTCCACTCGTGACATCATCCCCCACCCCAAAAAAATTAATGCAATTAATTTCAAATCGCATCAAGATGACTGTCAACGAGTGAGCCTGAGCAATACCTACATTAAAAATGACCTACCAGTTCCCCTAGTATATAGAATACCGAAATCAGGGGAAAATATGGGGATCAGTATGGCCTGCAATATGCATATATGTGTCACATCATGAATAGCTAACTAACCACAATACTTAATACAGAATCAAAAACCATTCAACCTATCAACCATTCTTCATATCATATTTATAATGTCAATATTTTAAAGTCGACTCATTCACACAGATCCTGTCAATGTTCCTGTCCTCCGATGTATAAGCTCCTGAAATCTTCCCCTAGGCTCGACTAAGGTAGTCGGCGATATGATTGCTGGTTCCTGGAATTGGTTGAATAACGAAGGTGTACGGCTGTAAAGCCAATGCCCATCTAGACAAGCGTGGGCTGGACGAACGATTCTTCGACAAAAATGTCAGTGGCTTGTGGTCCGTCTGGATACAAAATTCTCGTCCCATGAGATAACGTCCTAGTTTCTGGACGGACCAGACAATGGCAAGACACTCACGCTCTATCACAGAATACTTTCTTTCTCTCTGCAATAACTTCCTACTGACATAACATACAGGATGGAGACATTCGTTCTTCTCCTGTAGAAGACAAGCGCCGACACCAGAGTCCGACGCATCCGTTCTGAGGATAAAATTTGATCGAAAATCGGGTAATATCAGAATGGGTGACGATGATAATGCTGTCACCAAATTATCAAATGCTGTCTGACATTCAGACGTCCACTGGACCTTATCGGGTTGTCCCTTCTTAGTAAGGTCAGTAAGAGAAGATGACAAGGAGGAAAAATTTGGAATGAACTTTCTGTAATAATTTAAAATTCCCACTAAGCTTCTGACTTGTTTCTTTGTTTTTGGGATTTGCAACCCTACTAATTTGTCAATTTTTGTTCCTTCAGGCCTCTGAACACCTCTACCCACGATATGTCCTAAGAATACTATCTCTGGACATGCCAAATCCATCTTTGCGGGTTTAGCAGTTAACCCAAAATGACGTAATCGTTGAAAAATTACTGTTAGTGTCTGAATATGATCAGACCATGTCGACGTATGGCATGCTATATCATCAAAGAATGACACGACATTAGGTATGTCCTTCAACACTAATCTCATTAATCGTGCAAACGTCGCTGGCGCGTTTACCAACCCAAATGGCATGACCTTAAATTGGAATAATCCAATGGGCGTTTGAAACGCCGTGTATTGTTTAGACTCCTCAGTAAGCGGGATTTCCCAATACCCTTTCGTCAAATCTATCTTGGAAAACCACGTGGACCCGGCCAATGAAGCTATTAGTTCCTCCTGAAACGGAATAGGCTCCCTATCGCCTACCGTAATAGTGTTCAATCTTCGAAAATCAATACAGAACCGCACCGATCCATCAAGTTTTTTCACGAGGACGATGGGTGATGAATACGGCGATGTTGATGGTTCTATCACATCTAACTTCAACATTGACTCAACTTCCTTTATGACTCTATCTCTCGAAGAAAACGGCAACGGATACGGTCTAAGAAATACTGGCTTATCCGAAGTCAACTTTATTTGGTGCTGAATCACCGTAGTGCGACCCGGCAAATCCGTAACAACATCCGGAAATGACGCTAATAGGGTCTCAAGTTCCCTACTCCTTGAACTCGTAAGGTCAGGGTTAATTTTTACGTCCCTGTAACCTTGTGTCGGAGTTAACTCCGGCAATTGAATTTGTAACTCCTCCTGCGCCTCGGTGTCGCTTACGTCACAGTCCAACTGGTCTACGACCCCCGTACAAGCCGTAGAGAAGACAGTCTCCTTTGGTCTTGTCTGTGCACACAGATACTGTGGTCTCTCATAAAATCTCTGTAGCATATTAACATGGAAAACCTTACTCGCTCCATCAATGTGGATAGCGTAATCTACCTTTGAAACAACTCGCTCAATAACATAAGGGCCTTTCCATGTCATCAATAACTTATTATGGTCCGTAGGCAACAACAACAGAACCTTGTCTCCTGGCTTAAAAATTCTCAGTTTGGACCCTCTATCTTTATAGTCTTTTGCTCTTTTCGAAGCGATACCAGAAGCTTCTTGTGCTATAGTGCGCGCTGAAGATAGTCTTTCTCTTAAATCAACAAGGTACTGAAACCTTTTTAATCGGTTCCGAAACCGTGGGGATCTTTTCACGAGGAGCCTGGGGTGAACGACCCTTATGCGTCGTCTTTTGGCACGCACTGCACGTCTTACAATATAACCGCACATCTCTATGTATCGATGGCCAATAAAAATCTTTTAGAACTCTCTCCTTGGTTCTAGCACTTCCCATATGACCCGCTAATGGAACATCATGGGCCAGACGCAATACTGTAGCAATTAACGACCGTGGCACGACGACCTGCTTTTGAACGGAAGCCGCTGTGACGTACATACGGAACAGAATGCCCCCCTGGACAAAAAAAGAAGATGACCCGTTCTTATATCTCCTCGTTTTCTCGGTTCGCGCTTCCCCAAAACATGGGTTTAATGATGGGTCCTCCCTTTGTAATCTCGCCAAGCGCTCTGGCGTGATATCTAGGTTGACCGCTGGCGTAGCCAAAGGTCTAATCTTGTCTTTATCGGCTAACCGTCGGCGTGTTTCGACCGCGGCGCAAAAGTCAATACCTTTTGATTGCGACCATGCTTGCACGTTCTCATCGGAAGGGGAAACTACCCGTGATACATTCCCAATGATGAGCTGGGCGCCTGGAAAACAACCAACGACTGCTTCGACTTCGCCGCTAAGGAAAGGTGTATCTATCACTATTCTTGCCATGGGTAACTTCTCAATGGCCCCCGAAAATTGGATGCACGGGACAGTCTCACCTGTAAGCTGTGAATCCCGAATGCAGTCCCTATGCACTCCCACAACGGTAGATCCTGTATCTCGTAAAACCGAGACCGGTTCGTCCCCAACAAACCCCGGATAAACCCTAAGACCACCTCCTGTATGACATGAATTTATGACGGGGATCTTTCTCCCACAAGGTAAAACACCGGAAGATAATAACTTCTCGCAACTGGGACACTTAGAATACTGTCCGCCTCCGTTGTCCGATGTAACACACGCAGCCGCATGATGAAATTTATTTGGGGAACATGGACTGGAGCTACTGTCCACGTTCGCCGCTATCCTACCTGCCGGGCAGTTCACGCTGATGTGATCTGCTCTTCCGCAGTTCCAACACTTCGCGGCCCTATATATAAACTTGAAAATGTGTGGGATTCCTACATTTGTAGGCAAATCCAACATGTTTATTTTAAACGAGGCGAGAGATACTCCAATGTTTTGGATTATCATGGTCAGAAACACGATGCGAGCCAGTCTCGACGCATTGGCCTATATTTGGCTTGCAACAGTTGTTGTTTCTGTAATTTCGTTATTGTAGTTATTTGCGTGTATTTTTTGGCTAATCTTCGAACAGCCAAATACTGACCAGCAAAAGGAAAAGATTCTAGGAAAAAAACCGCACCATTATGATTGTCTGCCTGGGCCCACAAAAACAAATCTTGCGACTATCAGTTTTGTCATAATCTGGACTGTGACCAGTTGTAACAAAAGATAAGGTTCACAGGCCACTCCACTCATATGGATCGATGGTAGAAGTAATTTTAGAGAAAATCTGCTTTCTCGCTCTGTTAAGACATTAGAGTTTATAGCAAATAGAACACGTTATTGCAGTTGTGTTTAAAACTCAGAATTGGCGTGGCTGGCAGTGACAAGTAGATTTTCGTGAATATGTTCACTTCAGTGTAGTCACAGGACTTTTCCGCAGGGTAAATGTCATGCCTTTTATTACACATTTCCCCAAGCAATATTACGGCAGTATGCTTGAGATATCCAGCAGGTGGCGCAAAATGTTGTTCTTCAGACCTAAAATGACAACAAAGTCTGCAACATAACATGCAGTGTGTAGCAAGAGTGATAACGTGTTATCGGTAGTTCCTATTGTATTAGCTGATCCAAAATAATATATTCAGCTCTGCTTAGGTTACCAAAGTCAGCGAATTAAAAAAAACAAACAAGTAATAATAATAGAGTGGAAAGGGGGGAGGGGGGGTTCCTGGATGTAACTCGAACATGTATGTTGTTTAAATAAAAAAAAATAAAAAATATGGCTCAGATCACTATGTCAGGTCAGCTCCAGTACTGTATTATAATTATTAAGATGTTGCACATAAAATCGATAGATTTGAAACCCATGAGAATGCTTGACGAGGATCAAGGCAATTAAAGCGAGTGAATTTTATAGTTGAGAGCACTTGTTGGAGCCTCAAGCAGATATATTCAGGTCTGTTTAATGACGCATGGTTTCTTTGTTACTGCTGGTACAAATACATCTTCTAAGTGTACAGATAAAACTACAATCATGTATTAAACATACGGACCATTTCCCTGCTAGACTTTTATTTGTGAAATTTTAATTGATCAAACACCGTGAAAAAAAACAACAACTTGAAAAGCATCGGTACGCCCAAACTCAAAGCTGCCTTTCTAAACAAGCACTGATACTGTCACTCTTTTTTGTATAGTTCTGTTTGCAATTTAGTGCTACAGATGAAGTAGTGAGGAGGTAGGAAAAAATAATCGGTTTTGTGGGGGGGGGGGGGGGGGGATGCGCGGCGGGGGAGACGGATGTGTCAACAAAGATGAGAACCTGCACTGAAATCTAGAAAAATCGACGTTCTGATTAAAAAGGAATTGCGCCATATCCTAGATACGTAGTGACACAACCTGTTTCCATAGGGACCGATCGCTCGCTCCCTAAACAGCTTTGTTGCCACGGCCTTGACACTGCAGGAAATTTCGTTATGTAACTTGGTTGTCTTTGTGGGTCATTTCGTTCAACCGGAGAGCTGTTAGTTTATCGACCTGTTTCGTTTACCCTAATTTAAAACCAGCGTTGTCTCATTTTTCACCACTGTAAAATCAAAGGCGGCTTGGTAAACTATCGGAACTCAGTTCTCATACTATTTTTCAGAAGAAATAGAAAACTGAATAACTTTCATAATAACTGCGATATTTTAAAAAACGTTTTTCAACCCCCTTTTTTTCAGAATTTAATCTTAGCTTATAAATACAAAACACTCCTGCGGACTGTCAATGGCTAAAGGCATATGAAATATTTCAATTTTGGGAGGAAAAAGTCCAGTCAAGAATGTCCATTTAGCAGGAGGCTCCAGTTAACCTATTCTTATGATCTTTGTTAACAATAATAAAATCAAGCGAGAGGAAGCCGGATGCGAGACAGATTGACCTAAGAGGAAGGTGCTCGCCTCTCATAACCTGGTTCGATCTCCTGTCGGTACAGGCATATTGGGGAAAAAAAAATTTGGGGGGGGGGGGGGGTGGGGGTGGAAATTCCTGTCCCTGATCCTATGGTGGGTAGGATGGAGTCTTCTCGGATAAGGAAGAAAAAACTCGGAGGGGCAGTGTGTATGTTGCGCACGTTAAAGACGCCTTGGCACCTGAAAGTCCAGAAGAGCAGGCTTAACAAGATCGGTGCCAGGGCAAAATTTAAAAACTCTAACCCCTACCACAATATCACACAGAAACAAGAATAAGAAAAATGAGGTGTAAATGCCAGGAGCAGCGAATCTCCTAAAATAGAAACCTCAACACAGCCGGATGAGAGAGGTATTACTTTAAAGGGTTCCAATATCCATCCACTTGTCATATCCTCCGCTTATTCTTGGGGAAAACAAAAATGTATCCTTATCATTATAAATACACATTGACTTCATTATAGAAAGTGAATGAATGACCTATTCAACAAGGCCAAACTCGAACAGCGAATCTGCCTCGCACTGTCTTCACGAACGTATTATTTTAACATCTCTTCTTTCAATGCCTGCCAGCATAATAGCAATCATTTGGGCTCGGGGTGTTTTACATAGACCATTAATTCCCGATTACCACTTTTCTCAGCGTGACTTGGTCAAAGTAAATGACGCTCCTGTGTTGTGATTCACAAGTCACATAGCAGAGTCGCTGTGGTTTGATAGCTAAGGTGGTCGATCGCATTGAAGCCTTGGAAAGTTAGAGTTGTGGATTCGACTTCCTCGACATTACTCCTTCCCCCCGCCCTCCACACACATAAGTAAAAACACTGTTGCTGTTGTAGTGTGTACGTTTTAAAGTACTATCGGTGGTGAATTTTTTTATTCTTTTTTAAATTTGTGCATCCACTGTCAATTTTGAAAGAGTCATGAAAAACCACAGAAAATCTGTGGGGTTGCAGCAAGGCTCAAAGCAATGGTTAATAGTGTAACATTCTACAAATTTATTTATTTGTTCGATTGTTTTGTTAGTTCCATTTCTTACCCCTGTTACACATTTTTCCTAATGAAGGTTAGCATGCCGACGGCTTGATTTGCCTTCCCTTTTCCTTTGCGTTTTATTGTACCGTTTATTTCTTACAATCATGAGGCTCTGCTACATACAGCTTTTTCTTTTTGCCGCATTTTGACTTCGATTTTGAAAGAGCTTCCGTTATAAAATCCCCACAAATGTTGTTATTGCTTGGGGGAAGGGGGAGAGTGGAGAATTTGGCATCATAAAGGTGAAAACAATACACGTTTTAGAATATAACTATCTGGACCACGCTGACACTAGCTGGAGTCCAGGCTGTAAAGAACAAGGGGGAAATAATCAGATTCATGAATTCTCCTAACTGGAAACTGAATTCGCAAACTGCAGGTATCAATTCATGACAGTGTCAGTTCATTTCATGTCAATAATATTTCATTACATAATGTGTCGCTGCTGTCATTTTGTTTTGAGCTGTGGAGGTCATGTTTTCTTAGGTCAAACAGAGGCCGCTGAGAAATGCTTTGACACTCGTGCATGAACTTTTGATTCGTTGGCTAGCTCGCTATTTGACTGAAGTTATGGAAATACACATTTCGAGGGTTGGCAACCAGAATGTTTCATGTCCAAAAAAGGCAAATTGAGAAAAACGAGTTTAAAATTTGTAACCTTAATGAAAAAAATTCAAATACTTGCAATAATTTCAGCACCTCCATATGGACAGTTTTATTGGGTTATGAAATAAAGTCACATATTTTATGTCTTGGACATTATACATTATGGTTGATTACTCTCCATTTCTAACTGGTCAGTAATTAAACATCTGTTATAAGTAAATGCAATAAAACTTTCGGTCAAGTACTGATCAACGGCGATAATGTGTTCTCGAGAACTTCCAAAGTTGTCGAGTGTTGTGTTCAGGCCGAAGATATTAATTCATTATTGTTCTGCTAGTTTTGTGAATAGAACTTACAGCTGAATAGTAATAGTAATCTCTTCCAGTGTCTAAGGCAACGACTGTCGTTTTATGGAAATATTTTGTAAATATAATTACAGCGCAGAATATGGTCACTATTTTATACGAGGAAAGATTTTACGAAAATCTGCTTCTACTTAAAGCACAGGAGTAATGCCGTATAGTTCAGTTACAAGCACATCTGACCAGGATGCAGCAGAAATTATAGGAATCGCTGTCAATATATTTATATTATGTATTACGCAATGCACGCTATTTATACTCATGTACTACAGGTCTGTCAATAATATACTGACAATGTATTGATCAAACATTGTCCTAAGAGAGTGTAGTGGCTCACAAGAATGGTATTCCTAATCTAACACATGCAGACACGCTCGCACACACATGTGCACACACATACACACATTCAAACACAATCTAAAAAAATCCCTTTAGGACATTGTGCAATTTGGCACATTGTAAATGAAACACGGCAATGAAAACTGGCAGTGCGCAGCATTCAAAGAAAAACAAAGGATTCTGTCTGTAAACTTGTTGGACACAGCCCAATGTTACAGCGGACGTAAAATGACCCCAGACAAATATAATAATAAAGAACAGCAACGTGACGGCTGTTCGCTTAGTTTGTTAGATAAAATATTGGCTGGTCGCGGACAACGTTATCCTGTTCCTGGAAATTTGGACATAACCTGGCCTCCGTCTCATCTGCAAGGATGCTTGAAGGTGCTGGAATACCAACTGGCATTCTTGTCAAGATTGTCTTTATTTTTAAAAGTCAACACCAGAGAAAAGATTGTGTTATGTCGGTCAGTATTATTATTTGCTCTCATACCCCCCCCCCCTTTTTTTAAAAATTCCTTTTTCAGCCTTCCTTTTTACTTCATAAAAGGAGGAAGAAGAAGAGGGGTTATTTTTCTTGTCAGTTCAATTTGTCAATGTAGATTCCGGAACTTTAGATCTCTGCACAATGAATCATTATTGGACCTTGCGAATTTCGTATTACTGTTTTTTGTTGTTGTTGTTTTTTTAGCTGTGCCAGTTATTGTTTTGATTTTTTTTTTCAGAGAACCATTCCAAATTGAAACAATGTCTATGATGTCTGATCGATCTTGTCTCTGGAGACTGTTTTTGGCACGCCGTTCCCTTAGAATGACAGGGTTCAATCTCCACTTTTTGGCTGAACTGAATTACACACTACACTCTACTTCTACAGGCCTTCTTCATTGTATGTCAAAGTATCAAGCAGATTCGGTGCGTAATTTATAAGTATTTGCTCAGAAAAATATTTCTTTGCTCTAAAAGCTATGATCACCTGAAACTTCAATCCTCGATTTCTCAAAATGTTGACGGAAGGGAATTAGAATCTTGTCACTCTAAGCGGACGATGTTTCAGACACATCACCAGACTTGAGATGTTGACTGTTGTGCTCGTGCTCCACTGTCATTTTAAGTAAAAGTCGGCTTTGATACAATCAGGAGGTCAGAAAACCGAAAGGATTGGAGGATGCTGGTTGCCAGATCACATCACCTGTGGCGTCCCAAACGGTCCACAAGACCATTGGATAGAGAGTGGCTTTTTTAAAAATATGTATATATATGTAACGAGAACCGAAAGGCGGTTATCGATCCTGTTGGTTTTTTTTTGTTGTTTTTTTTCATAAACATGTCTCCACATCGGGGGACAAATTATGCACAAAGACAGAACAATTATCTTAAGTTTATACTATCGACTTTGACCTTTGTAGAAATATCTTATGTCTCACGGCAATAGAGCAGTTTGTAAAATAATTAGCAACGCTGTCAATGTAATTTCTTTAGTTGTCTTGATCCATCAACATGGAAAAAAAAAATGAGAAATGCAACTTCAAGACGCCAAGTGAGAGATACCAGTTACAACATTCTCTTTCTCTCCCTTCGTCTTTGCTGTGGCGTCAGCCTACAGGAAACAAAACAAAAGATAAGAGCCAGAAATAAGTAAAAAGGTAGGAAAAAAAAAGGAAGAAGAAGGCCAAGACCAGAATGAAGGCAGCCCACCAGGGAGCCCTTTTGAGGGCCAAGAAAGCCAAGAAACGGAGAAAGACGACAGTAACAACAACACTAACAAAACGAACAAACAAAAAAACAAACACGAAGAGTGAGTTGTGAATGCCTAGATAGAGCAACGATCCTCCTTAAATAAAGATCAGCAACCAATTACAACACCTAAGTGATGAAACGGCAGCACAGTTAAGCTAACAGCGCACTGAGTTGCGTCTGTTCAACCTCGGTTTTAAATCTGATTAGAACTTCTTATGAATCAACTAGCAAGTTAGACTTGTATCAGTCGATGTAATGTGCGACGTCAAAAGGAAGATGATAAAGTCATGTCGTAACTTTAAAATGGAGCCTTCACGATCATGACCGTCTAATAATTATTTGGCGAGTTTTATGGGGCGGCACCCGGAAGACGATCATACCGTACGTCCCTAAAAACTGTGCATATCGTACGTCGTGGTATCTAATAGACACCACATTCCTTTAAACGTATATATGGGGACACGGTGGTCTGGAGACGAGGTGCTTACCTCTCATGCCGGAGGTGCCGGGTTTGAAAACTCCCGTTGGTGTAGGCATGTTGGAATTTGGGATTTTGCTCATATTTTCCTGTCCCTGATCCTATGATGGGTAGGCTCGAGCACCTAGACTTCTCGGATAAGGACGTAAAATTCGGACGGCACATGTGCACTTTGCGTAAGTTAAGATACCTTGGCAATTGGAAATCGAGAAGAGTAGGCCGAACAGGCCGCCGCCCGGGCAAAAGTAAATCAAATTTATCCCCCCCCCCCCCCCCCCGCAAAAAAAACAAACCGCTGTGGAGGCGACGAGTCGTAACTGGGCTGTAATGACGCTAAGGCAAATTTCTCACATGGGACGAAAGAAGTACACAAAATACAAAAAAAAAGAAAATATATAAATGTAAAAAATGTCAGAACCCAGAACGTATGAATAACTATAGATCTATAGCAATAAAATCCTCTTTAAAAGTACGGGGTCTGTGTGAACCTAGGACGTACGTATAGGAACAGTAAAAATACAAGATTGTGCGTTATCGATCCCGCACGTACATATGTGTTTCAAAATTTTAATACTATGGGAAGATGGGCAGTGACGTCATTGAGGAATACCTGGACTTTCAAGAAAAAACGTCTCAGAAATAAGAGAATTGCAAACGTTTTTAATTACTTCTGGGTCCATTAAACCTACGAACCAGTAGAGGAAAGCGTGTTGCCATCGTCGTAAAGACTTACATTCCAGGAACTTCCTCAATAGCGGGAGAGTAATGAATGACTGCTAATTTTTAAACCTTCGAGCCGCTGGGGCCTCTGAGATCTGTGCTTGTGTATCGAACAGGTGACTGAATAATTTATCTTCCCTGGGTGATAAAATTCTCTCTACAACGCACCCCCCCCCCACCTCCCCTCCAGCCTACGGAACTCCCAAGGGTAGGATTGATGTCAAGTTTGCACAGAGGAACTACGTCGTTCATACGTAGATCAGCGCCGACGTTGGTTCGATGTAGAGAACTCGCCCCTATTATAATCCTACCCATCCCATGGAAATTCACGTTGGATTTACGCAGTGTTGCTGACTGGGACTATCGATATCACAGGGTTTGAGGAAAAAATTCATTGGATTAATTGCTCTCCGTGTTCTATTATTTATCGAGTTCTGCATGACAAAACAGGAGCTATGTTAGACAATGGTGATGGAATTTCGGCCGTGGGATAAAATATTATATTATTCTTCTGCTTGAACAACAACAATGTCAGGATGAAACTGTTAGACAAAAGCTAAATACTCCAACGCATTCATATCTGGCTACAAGTACAAATATCACCGCTGCTGTAGTTGCTGTCAATGCAAAGCTTCCAGTGACTGATTCTGCTACCACCACTTCTACAGTGAAAACTGTTTCAAGTGACATACTATTATTTGTTTTGCTCTCGAGAGCTTTTGTCACTGGCAAATACCATGTTCATAGCTTTTGACTCCGGAGGTGGGGGGAATTATTTTCTGACGCGGACCGGCAACGCATCTTATCGTTTCCGAAGAATGACAAAGTCTACAAGTTGATCAACAGATTTTTGTCATATTTACAGGAATAATGTAGACATACTTTACAGAAGGGGCCTATTCCTGTTAGATTTTTAACTTCATTTTTATTTGAGTTTATTTATGGGAATCTGAGGGCTGAAAACTAGCCCAAAGTAAGATAATGAATGAAAAAAACCTCGAACATCGCAAAGTGGCTGTTATCGTGCCGACGTGGCGTAAATCCCAAAGTCTAAACCTTTGCCTGCATTCTCTGGCATTCCAAAACTACTGACATGGTAAGATTCAACACTTAAAATTATGTATAACATTTAGGCTGATGGCGCACTAGGTCAAGACTACTCTGCCTCTGTTTTGACACAGTGAGCGAGGTCTCTCTTTCTGCCAGCTGTCTCAAGACAGTTTTGACGCCCCCGAAGTAGTGAGACAGATTTGTTTCAATGTCAAAATTTGGCAAAAAGAAAAAAATTGTATTTAGCAAAGCCTCGCGTAAGAAACAATACCCAAACGATATAATGAAACGCAAACTAAAAGAGAAGACAGAAAATGGCCGATATTTCGGCAACAGCCTTCTTCAAGGAAAAAACACACGATAAAAACAACATCAGAGATTAGGAAAAAGAAGAAATATTCACACCTATGGAATTATCTAAGGCAGTGTTGGACATTGCTGGCACGGTGAGTTATAGTACCGGGCTGGAAAATTAAATATTGCTCAGTCTCAAAGGGCACCTCAGCATCGTTTGTGGGCGAGGTCCCAGGTTAACCCCATAAGTCCACATCTTTCTCTAAATACCGTGACAAAACAGTTTTGACTCTGTGAGCCAATAGCCTTGAAAACTGCTCTCGTTACCATAATCACCATCACCACAAACACTATTGGCACCACCACAATCATCATCATAACCAATTAAGACACAAAAGGTCGTTTTTGCCCACCGCAATTGACCTCAACAAGACACCTTAGCCAGATGTGTTCCATACTTCATTAAAGCCATGTCACTTCATGTCACTGTTGTCGAGTTTATTGAGTTGTGATGTTTATTTAATGATACGTAAGATGTGTGTATCACGTATGTGCTTTTAAACGATCTGTGAAAGAGAATTTCCATCATGGGATAATGACGGCATTCTTATCTATCTTATTTTATCTTATTATGTAAGCGATCCGCTATCATCGCCACCACTACCATCTCTAGCATCATCATCACAGCCTCCTCCCTCCCAGCCCGTACCAGGCCCCCCTCCCCATTTACAGTCATGAACTACCATCATCATCAGTGCAACCATCACAATCGTCCCCACCACAACCATCCCTCTAGCAGCAGCATCATCACCTGCAACTCATCAAGTAAGTGCCACAATGCCATTAAACAAACAAAGAAACAGAGAGTAAAAATATCTCCCCTGTATGCACTGCAAACACATGAAAGTCATTAATTCATTAGTGCCTTCGAGCGTTACTGTCTTTGGTGTTGTTTTTTCTCTCTCTCTATTTCTCTCTCTCTCACCCCCCCTCTCTCTCTCTCTCTCTTCCTCTCTCTCTTTTCTCTCTTCCTCTCTCTTTTCTATGTCTCTCTCTCTCTTTCTCTCTTTTACCCTCTCTTTTTCACTCTCTGTCTCCCTCTCTCTTTCCCTCTCTTTGGTATCGCCCCTGCTCTCTTTTTCTCCCCCCCCCCTCCTCCTCCCATCTCTTTCTCTCTCTTCGCCCTCTCTCTCTGTGTGGATGACAAATCATGGGGAGTACATGAACAACAGTAAAAAAAACAAACATTTTTCTTCTGTTTTCTTGAAAATTCTTCAAAATGTTATTCAGTAGGATTAAGTGTTTGATTAGAACAATAATATTAAATAATAAATCAGACAACCCCCCCCCCCCCCCAAACACACACCCCTCAACTTTGCTGATCATTTTATATTTTATTCTAATATTTTGTGAATGTGCTCTCCTCTTGAAGTCAGCCGAAGACCAAGCGTGATTCTTGATATTTCTTGCCTTTGGGATCTTTTTAAGGGGCTTCAGATCAAACACTATAACGGCAAACACATCAAAGAATGATATTACTAGACTAGAATAATAATATTAATTACTGTACATCATTGAGACTTTCCCCCCATATTTACATCTTTTGGGCATAGAATTCCAGAAAGATTTGCCAGAGAAAAGGTCATCAATTTTAATAACCAGGAGTTCGATCGCGAGATTTTGAAAGTAAGGAAGAGTGGCCTAAACAGTTTAAAAATTAATACACGGGATTTGAACTGATCTTCTAATAGCAGGGGCGGCCAAGCGGCAGCTCCCAAGCCACATGTGGCTTTTCGACCTTCAGTGTGGTGCTCATGAAAATATGTTGGCTGAGCCCTTTTTTCCATCAAAGTTAATAAGAAAAAAAAAATAAAGCTTTATAATTATTTCCTGGGTATGAACTGATACCCCAACGGTTTCAAGGGTAAGTTTGGTGATTAGTTTTACCTTTGGCAGTCTAATTTTATTACTGAAATGCAAACTCTTTAATTATTCTAAGGTGTTCCCGTAGTTCATTACTGCATTTAATACGTTCGGCATAGTTAAAATAACTGTCAGTCCAGATTTTGAAAACATTTGGTATGTGTAGGCTACTTTGTGATTACTGAAATTAATACAAATTTACAGTTTAAAATATTGCATACGGTAAATGTTTTTCTCAGTATTTACAAAAGAATTAACGAAATGTGTATGTAACAATGAACACGTGTCTGCAAATTTTGTTCATATCTATGGCTCTCAAACATCTGAAGTTCATCGTATGTGGCTCTTACTTCAAACACGTTTGGCTCTCTCTCTCTCTCTGTCTGTCTGTCTGTCTGTCTGTCTCTCTCTCTCTCTCTCTCTCTCTCTCTGTTCTGTAGAATGCAGCGAATGTCATCAATTAATTATCTTTCGTGTGAAATGTAATACATGACTTGACGGCCGGTCGTTAGTGCGCACAAGCCGACAATAAACATGAATCAAAAAAAAAAAAAACAAGAAACAAAAAAAGTCGGTTTATTGCATTGGCTCATTGACAGTGCCATAAACTGGTTACAGTTCGACAACTGAACAGCTACTCAGCACAGCCTGCGTGTCACAAGCCCCGTGCAAATCAAACAAACCACACGCAACTTTCAGTGAGATTGACATACATCAAAACGGCGAGCAGTGGCGCGTTGGATTTGGGCGCAATTCACAGTTTTCAAATTTTGTGTGTATGAGAGAAAGACATTTGGACATTGATACAACTGATTGTTTTTGAGTTTTTCGTATCTATTCGGATAACCAAATTCGGGAATTTCCTGTGCATACAATCTTTCAAGGAAGGCGCGTGGACGTGCATCAATCGTTACCTGGCCATTGAGTTACAGGTGGGGCATTGTGTTTACCATAAATCAGTAGTTCAGGTATTCTAAGAAAAAATTACACAGTTGGCCCGACCTTAGTTCCAGTTTTTTCTGTCTCCATTTTCTGAAAAAAAAAAACTGGAAATCTTTTAGTATGTAGAAGAGGTATAACAAGTAGTGCAGACTTTGGCACTCTTTAAAATGCGTTGTGGCATTAAAATTTCACAGTGGCTACGTTTACGGCAGCCGGTGAACACAACTCATCATTTTTCTTTATTTGGCTTTACTCCCGTTCGTACAGCAGGGCTTCCTTTCTTTGTTTTTTTTCTATTGGGATATGAGCGTAATCTGCCGTAAACATAGCCACTGCCTTAAAATTTATGAAGCTGTTTCCACAGAGCTCTATCGTTAAATAGCACTGGGCCCTATAGCTGCAAACGTGCAAAAAGTGGAATTGGAACAAACAAGAACTAAGCTCAGTTGTGTCAACCGATTGTTTAGCCTGGTCTTTGGAAATTATTTGGCAATACAACAAGACAGTAATTCAAAATTTATTCATACTTTATTTTTCCTTATTGTTAATTCATTGTTCGTGGTTAAAATAATAATAAATAAAATCTTACTGCTCGATTTGATCAGAGGATGTGAAGACTGAGAGGCAGGGAAATGGAATAACATGAGGAAAGGTAGGTCTAAATTCAGAGGAGAATTCAGCTCTGGGCAGGAATACCATTATGAGTCACAAAACCATGGCCGAGCACATATTTCATGGTCTGAGTGTTAATCGGGGAGCCGCGCATTTACTGCAAAAACATCCATCTAGAGAAATGACTGGCACCGGGGGGTGGGGGGCCCTAAAATCACGTCCACGTGAAAGCCCTACTGTGTGACTCAAACTCCTCCCCAAATCTCTAATCGCAGACCTAATTTGTCCCTAACCCTTGCCCTTTCACCTAGGAAGCAAGGGCTTAGCGTTCGGGATAAGGTCAGGGTTAGTGGGATGAGGTCAGGGTTAGGGATATGTTTAGGGTATTTGGACAGGGTGTTGAGAATCATGATTACCACCTTTATATCAAGTGAGAGTCAGTTTATGTTACAGATGTCCACATGGACTCCAAATCAAACTGTATTGTCCATGCATAAAAATGAGAGAATATTATAATGATTGCTATCTGGGCAAAGCACATTTAACCCAGATTAGAGTTAAGCACCTTGAAAACACTGAAGTTTTCAGAGATAAAGGTGCGCTGCTTAATTTCTCAGTTTTAACATTTAGGCACAATATAGAACTAAATCATGCGGTTGAACATTTAGAATTTCTAACTAGAATCGTCTTACTTGAAGATCATGGCTGTTGTTATAAGTACGTTCGCCCCCAATGTGCTTTGCGCTAGAGGCTCGTGCGTTTAGGTACCTATACCCCGTTCTAATCCTCAACCCTAAATCTTATCGACTCCTTAACCCTGCCTCCTACCCTTTCAACCGAAAAAACAGGAGAAAAGCAAAAAGAAAATCTGAAAGAACAATTAATTAAGGCTGTCAGTTGATAGGAGCATTAAACTTCGGAAGGGGCTTTCTAGCTCTGGAGTCACAAAGGGCTTTAAGATAATGTACCCCTGGCGCAAAAAACAACAACAACAAACAACAACAACACAACAAAACAACAACAACAACTTGGGGGATGTACGTACTTGTAATTGGAGAATTATTCGAACAACCAGGGCTGATAGTCTTCAGTCTCTTCCATTTCCTTACACAATCTCACATAAATAGACAGGGTGTTGAGAATCATGATAACCACCTTTATATCAACAAGGTGTAATGCTATGTAATGCTATTATTGTGAGTATCCTAGGTATCAAAACGTTTCCTTTAAATAGAAAAATATTATATAAACTCTTCTGCAGCAACCAAGGTACTTTATAGCGCTCACACCTCGAAAAGAGCTCCGTACGTCCCGACCGCGCATTCAAGATACCCTTAACTACTCTAGTCCTAACCCTGTTCTTATTCGAATCCCTAAATCTATCCCAAACTCTGACTTCTTGCCTTTCAGCCATAAAATAAAAGGTTTAAGTTTAGAGGTAAGGGAAGGAGTGCCATAATTATGAGTTGCACAACTTTAGTTGGGTACATAATTATTTCATGTTCTGAGAGTTAATCCCGAGCCCTTTCATTTACTGTGAAAGCAACCATCTAGAAGACTAACTCGCCAGGGGGACGCTGCCCCCTCCCTACTATCCTCCTCCCCCCCCCCCCCGCCCCCGCTCACAAATCTGTTAGTACCTCTTTTCTGTGATTCAAATGGAAAGCCTCCCCTTCAATGAAAGCAACCGCCTTTGCAATATTGCGTTCTCGCTTTTGTTCCCCCGTCAATGCCCAAGTCTTCAAGCCTCAGCTGATAGACTGTAATTACTTAAATTGGTCTCCCTGGGTGAGTTTGATCGATAATGTGCGAGAGAACATCGATCACGGTTACAGCTATTACGTACTACTTGGGCTGTGTGGAAAAAAAAACAACAAACAACTGTTAATATCAAATCGCTTGTATAACGTATGAACTTATTACAGAGGTTTGTACCTGCCTGTCGGAGCTGTGAAAGGTTGGGTGTTGACACATTTATTTGTGACACGTCTCTGCGACTGTTAGTGACAGGTCTATGGAATGTCAATATCACATAATTTTGTGTCGATAATGTCTAATGGTGATACCTATATGTGTGTTGCCTGAAAACATTTATGTGAGACTGTCAGTGATATGTCGATGGATTGTCTGTGACACGTCTGTGGATTATCCACAACACATCTGTGTGGCTGTCAGTAAAACGTCAAAGGATTGTCTGTGGCCCGTCTTTGAATTGTCTATAACACATCTGTGCCACTGTCAGTAGCATGTCAATGGATTTTCTGTGACAAGTCTGTGAATTGTCTATGATACATCTGCGTGACTGTCAGTACATGTCGATGGATTGTCAGTGAGAGATCCACCCTTTTGTCTATAACACATCAATGTGATTGCCAGTAACATATCGATGACTATTGTCTTTGACACATGTACAGCTTGTCAGTGAATCGTCTATGGGTTTTCTATAACACAGAGAGCGCTGAAGAAGTAGAAGAAAGAGAACAAGACAAAAAGAAAAAAATTGCGTAAACTAATTTTATCATCATGAAATTCGTATTACGCAGACATGTTTCAGCCTCAGTAATTGCAAGTGTGAGACCGATAACGTATTCAGCCAAGTTTGTTTTCTGTCGGTTTTGACTCAAAACTTGAACTTCCTTTGAGTCAACCAGAGAGATAGACCTGTCTCGGACTAACTAGTGCACGTGATTACTTCATGAGTCCACAAACCGAGGCCTAATAGACTCTCTCAGTGCGCAGTGGAATTCAAAGTCAAAATAATACGACAAAGAGAAAAAGTTGCAGGTAGCAAAACCTCAGGTAAGAAATAATACTCGCAAAAAGTGGAATTCAAGTAACTTTACCTGAAATTGATATAATCTTTTCAGTGGACTCGAGAGCAAAATGTCAAAGTCAGAGCTCGTTTTGCAATGCAGCAGTGTATACATGTAATATTTACCAGCCACCCAGCTACGAAATTTTGTCACATATCGACTTATTAATTATTTGTTTAGCTCTTTATCTTAGGAGGTTTCGCTGTTCTTGTCATTTACACCTGACTTTTCTTCTTTTTCTTTTTCTTCTTCTTGTTTCTGTGTGTGTTTTGTGCTAGGGATTAGTGGGTTTTTTAAAAGAATTTTACCCTGGCAGCGGCCTTGTTCGGCCTGCTCTTCTTGACTTTCATGTGACATGGTATCTTTAAGCTGGGCAACGTGCACACGGGCACTCGGAGTTCTTCGTCCTAATTCGAGAAGACTAGGTGCTCAGTCCTACAAACCATAGGATCGGGGACTGGAATTTTTTCCTAAATAAAATTCCAACATGCCTACTCTGATCGGGGATGGAATAATGGTACTTTCGGCATGAGAGGCGAGCAGTTTCCCTCTTGACTAACGTGTCCCCATGCATCCAGTGATTAATTTCATGCCAACTTATTATCATGCAGATTTAAATATAATTAGTAATTATTTTATGTTAGCAGCCACGTAAGCAATTAATCCCAGCTTAGATACGCGCAATTTGATCCCTGGTGATTTATTAGCAAAAACTTGTTCGTGTGTGTGTTCTTGAGATGAGAGAGAATTCCTTTATATTTTTTTAGATCGTGCTACTTGGTAAATTTTAGCTATTGCATTTACACATACTTACAAGGAGGGGGTGGTGGGAGAGAGGGGGGGGGGGAGAAGGATAAAGAGAGAGAGTGGGGGGGGGGGAGAAATCTTGCGTTTGCTACAGTGATTGTTTGCGTTAAACTGATGATGCAATTGTTAAGGACAGTGGGGGGGGGGGGGGGCGACAGAGAGACAGAGAGAGAGAGAGAGAGAGAGAGATGTTTTGTTTGCTTCAGTCATTGTGTTACGAGCGTAAGTTGATGATACAATAGTTCAAGATGGTATTGCTGTAAAAAGTCCGTGTGTGCAGCAGTTTGTTTGAACGCTACCGCGTGTGAAATCAAATTTATAACATTAAATTGCGGTAGATAAGCACATAGAAACAAGAATTGCCGGAAACTCCATACTTGTTTTTTTTTTTTCATTGGGATCTGTTTATCCCGTACAAGTAAGATGTTATATCGGAGACAAACTGGTTGACCCGGCCAGGGCCGCGGATAAATTAAATAATTAACAAGTGCCTAAAAAAAACTCCATGAGAAAATAAGTTAGGTGGGGCTACCCTCCTCCCTCGGGTCAAGAGGATTCAAAACTGAAACCACTCGCAGAGGGGCCAAGTGCAGAAACTGGTTGACCGCTATGCAGGCACTTCGGAGACCCAAAAACAGTTTCCCTCTGAGGACCTTCCCTAGAGGACCGGGGTATCTGTCTGTATAAAGACTAAAGGACGAGGGATGAGATGATGCTGGCTGGGTCTTCAGACATCTATTCTTTCGCGATTTTCTGGTGTACTGTGTCACAGTTTTTTTCCCTTTGTTTTCCAGTTTCCTTTAAAGGTGAAATTGCCTGGAACCCCATCATCCCCTGCAAATTAACTTCCAAGTCCGTTTTGTCAACGATGTTGTTTTAAGTACATACGTAATCCAAGGTTTTGCCCTAGAGGTACGTACTTTAAAGCCTTTTGTGACGCCAGAGCTAGAGAGCTCCTGCCGAAATACTCCTAACAACAGCGTTAATTAATTATTCCTTCAGATTTTCTTTTTGTTTTCCTCCTGTTTTTTTTGGTTGAAAGGGTAGGGCCATGGTTAGGAATTCGATAAGATTTGGGGTTGAGGAAAAGGAAGGGGTTAGGGGTAGGTACGTATATGTACGGGCCCCGAGCGCAAAACGTTTGGGGAATATAGGTACTTATAACAACAGTGTTTCTGTCTATCCTCCCCCCCCCCTCACCCCCCCTCCCCCTCCCCCTGCCCTCGGTTCTACACTTCAAACCGTCCCCAAAGCAGTTTTTTTCTAAAGTTAATCTGTAGAGACACGCTATATGTCGACTGGACGTATGAAATCAATGCGAGCGATCTATTCATACACGCCTCGGGCAATGCGAACGTGGGAGACTAAGCCCGTCTTTTTAATAAGTCATAAATCAATGAATACAATCAGCTATTGAAAGCTGATACTCTCTTAGTGTTGTGATTTCCCAAGCTTGTAGTTTGCTATTTACTACAACTAAGTGATCTGCTGTAAGCGCCCATTGGATTCACCGTTTCATGAACATCTCTCTTCTCTGTGCAAGGTAAAGTTAGACGTGAGTAACCACCTCGTAAGGCACGTACGTGCAGCAAACTCACTAGGACTTCATCTGCTGGTGAGCGTCTCTGTTCTAGTCATGGTAATGTATTTATTTTTTTTTAAACAATTTCATTTTAACGTCAATATTGTGGATGCATAGCATTCTATAATATTATAAAGCCCTGCCATCAGCATAGATTTCCGTAATATTGGTAGGATAAGAGCACAGGCGGATTCCCTACACCAAAACGACGCCGGAGCGATGTCGTTACCAGCGGATCTGCGTAGGAATGATGTCATTCCTATGTGTAAACGACGTTAATCCTACACGTTAGATTTCCATAGGGTCGCTGGCTGGCATGACGTGTCTCATAATGTGTGTGATTTCGTAAGAAGACAGTTATTATTTATTAGAAATGTTATATTTGATGAGGTTTGACATTCTGATGTCAGCCATCATGGGTAAGCGTGTTATTGCGGGCCCGAAAAGGCTGTGGGTTAAATGGTTGTGAACATGCGTGCAAGTATGTGTGTGTGCGCACGCGCGCGTGCGTGTATGTCTTTGCAACATTGTAACATTAATTTCTTACATGCTGACCAAATTGCTATTGGTTCTGCTCAACAGCTGAATGTGCTTGTATTGTGTCTATACGTGAAACACAGGGCTTTTATTGTGTCTATACGTGGAACACAGCATCTAGTGTTCCAAGTGTTTACATTTATGGGGAGTGGGTGGAGGGGGTGGGTTTGGGTATGTGCATGTCATACTTGGGCGTGTGCATGTTATATTTCTGCATTTAGTCTCTATTGCTGATCTTTATGATCTTGGTTTCTGTCTTATGCAGTAGATCTTTACTGTGAGATCATCCAAAAGCAACAGAATAATACACGTGAAAGCAAACAGAGAAAGATCCAGGAGAACGTTTTTGCCTTCAGCAGTTCGCCCCAACGACAACACTTCAGCTAGATGTGCCATGTTTCATTAAGGAATATATTTACAACAAAATTGAAGAAAATGAGAGAAAAAGGCAGGACAAACAGAAAGAAACGTGTACAAGAATGGATTCAAAAGAATACAACAACAACAAAACGTTCACGATAAACACACACTTAAGCTCACATCGCGACATAAACTCGATAAACAGCTGATAATGATATGGTTTCATGATAACTCTCTCTGCCTGGCTCTTACATTGTAATTAGGTTGTCACGTACAGCTGTTGTTGTTTGTGCATGTGTATGTATTGATGGGCGGGGTTGGATGGAGATAATCAATTATTGACCCAGTGGAGTCATACGCCTGGAGTAAAATCATAATATAAGAAAGGAAGTATAGCCACCAATGTAATCATAAAAGGCTTTTTAACCGCCGAGCCTTAAATTATACAAACTACCGCGTAGAAAGACGTAAAGGTGTGCATGGGCATATTTCAATAGGTTTTGAATTTCGCAATATTTTACTTTCGTGGATTTTGAGCCACAACTGAGTTGAACAGAAGAAAGGGTTCCGACATTTTGAGCGGGAAAAAAAACAAAACATTTTCTTCGAGTAGAATTAAAAAAGTATGACAAGATACTCAAATTTAAAAATTACATTTGAGTATTCCCCGAGCCAGCAGGCCAACCGGTACTATTAATGCCGATTCGTTTAAAGGAAATTTCTGAGGACATTTTGACTATCGTCTGATCGCATCCTTAGACTTTCTTGTTTATTCTATCTCCACTTTGAGAAACCGGAGAACTTTTAGTATGTAGAAGAGGTATAGGCTAACAAATGCACATTTTGACACTAACTTGTTAAAAATGTATTGTGGCATTTATCAAGCTGTTTCACAATTTCAATTTATTCTGACTACTAATCATAATAACGGAAACTACAAACGTCGTATTTCTCAGTTGTGTAAAAATGAAGTTGGAACAAACAAGAACTAAGGTCGCGAATAGTAGAAATTTTTATTTCTTATTTAATATAAATATTACAATAAATTTGAAAAGTTATTCCTGTATATTTTTTTTGTTTTTGTTTTGTTTTGTAAGTTAGATGAGATGATCTCTCGACATGAAGAAAAAGGTGAAGGGGCAAAAAAACATTGAAATTAGAAAATCCGCCGGTTTGTGAACAGTCGAGTGCCATCAGCGTCATGTCAGCATGTCATTCTCAGCGCCCAATTTCCAAAATTTGTTACTCCGGATCATGTCAGTATTCTGTCAATATAACGTAACGATCATAACACAATAGCCTAAGTCATGTTTTTGAAAATCAAAGAAAACTGTTCACTTCGAAAATCGTAGTAGCTGTTGTTAGGGAAGCGTAGTATTTAACATGGAACGCTGTTGCGGAACATTGAATATAATTTAGATTTTTCTTTATATAAGGGAACGGGATTTAATGTTACAATTGCTATATTTAAATTTACCGATGTCGTCATGGGACATTCAAACTGTTCAACGCGGTGGTTAAGCACAGTTGTTATGGGCTTTGTAGGGGCGATTCGAGGCACAAAGATCAACTGCACATGAAAAGTGTGTACAAAGTCAATAACTGTGCTTAACCGCCGCGTTAAACAGTTCGAATGTCTCATGACATAAATCTGAATTTAGTAACTGTGTCATTCAATCCCGTTCCCTATTTGGCTTTGTCAGTAGTTTACGCTCCCCTAACCAGTCTAAATGGTGGTTAAGGTGGATGTGTGTTTTCGTTTAAAAACCCAAAAGTCAACGAAACAAACAATGCAACTGTTGAACGATGCCACGTAACTGTCTGATTAAGGGGTAAGACAGACCAAGGCTGGCATAGGCGCCAAACTAGTGGCTCGTCGCCTAATTGTTAAAATTTTGCATCACTCTAAGACACTACTCACTGCCCATACCTCCACCGTGTGAGCAGTGAGTGGTCTTTTAGTGTGATGCATAATAATTAGGGGGCGAACCACCAATTTGGCGCCGACGCCAGCCTTGGTCTGGCTAGAGAGTATTTATTTATAGAGAGATCTCATTTCCGCCAATCCGCGAAACTAGGTCGCTGCGGTAAACAAGAAATTGAAGAACTGAAAGAGGCCGACTTCACCAAAGATAGTGTGCATATCTGTTTACTGTGGTTTGTTCATATTTTTGGGCTGATTGAAACTATTTAGAACCATTTGTAAGTTCCTGCGCCCCGTGGAAATGTACAAACGGATATTGTTTACCGCAGCGACCTACTTTCCGCTCCATGCTAACAGTGGTTTCGCAGAGCCTCCCCGTGTCTCGCAGTGCAAATCGACCAATAGTGAAACTATCTACACATACATTTACTCTCTGGTCTGGCTTATCCCTAAGGTGAGCAAGCAGTTCATCTCAAAACACCGGAAAAATGACTTCGGCAATTATCTTACGAGCGCGACGATAAGCATAGTAATCTTGTCATGTCATTATTTTTGTCCCTTCCCCACTGGGACACGGAGGTCTTCATGCACTGTTGGTTTCTATCATATCAGAAAAGTTCAGCTTGCGTTTTGTTTCTTTGTTTGTTTGATTGATTGCTGTTTTCATGGCTGTTTTTCCAGAAAGATCAAAGACAACCTTTTTTTTTGTTCTGCCTTCAAAGGCAATCATTAATATCATGGGTGCGTCAACGAACGAATTTTTCTTTTCTTTTAATGAGGTATAATTAAATAGTTAAAAAAAGCCAGAGATACCGAGCTGGGAGTGCACACACTCTCAGACTTTCATGTAAACATGCACATTCGTACGCAGAGATACAATACATAGACACACACACACACACACACATACACTACCAGAGGGTGTGTGGCTTTTAGAGTTATAATAATTAATATACCCGAAAGAATGTTCAAATACCGAGAACCCCCCCCCCCCCCACTTCGAATTCTTCGTTTGACCGTCCTTTTACCTCTTCCTCCCCTTCCTTGTCCTCGTCCACGTCTTCCCAGTCCTTGGTTTGTTTGACCGTACGGTAATCATCTTCGGACCCCACCCCCTCCCAGCTTTGATCTTAAATTAAAGGAATCTGAGGGCTGAAAGCCAAAGTAGGATAACAAAAAAACCGTGAAAGGCGCAGAGTGGCTATCATCGTGCCATTGTGCCGTTAAACCCAAACTCAAACCAAAAACACCCCCCCCCCCCTTCTTCCAGAGAGTTTCGGAAGCCAAACTCTCCCATTGTTCAATAATTTTTGTCCATCTCTCCCCAGTCACTCTACATTGGTGGATGATGTAGGCCCTTTTCCCACTACACCTATCGAGCTATTCATTAAGCTGTCACTTCCCTAGATCTTGTTGCATGGGAGGTTGTGTAACAAAGTCAAAATTTACTATCAACAAACAACATAACATCAAGTTTGCTAGGTAAGTTGTATATATATATATTTTCCAATAGGTGTTACATGTATTTATGTTGTTGTCATGCATTGCCGTCATGTTTATGCAAGGTGTAGCCTACCTAAAGTCTGGATCCATCGGCAAATATGAAAGCAAATGAAGTTTTATTACAGTAAATGATTACATTGGCCGCCTTGGGCTACTTGAAGGAATTTTATTTCTCTATTCGTTAAGGCGGTGTACGACATGGTTTTCAATTCTGTATTTCTGCAGTTGAGATTGTATTAAAAAGAGGAAAATACTTTAAATGAAGGATGTTGTTGCAAGTGCGTACATCCCCCAAGTTGTTTGCGCTAGGTATTTTGAAGCCTTTTGTGACTCCAGAGATAGAGAACTCCTCCCGAAATGCTCCTTGACAACAGCCTTAAATAATTATGATTAATTATTCTTTCAGATTTTCGTTTTGTTTTCCTTCTGTTTTTTTTTTAAAGAGTCGGTGGCAGGGTTAGGGATTCGATACGATTTAGGGTTGAGGATTAGGGCGGGATAAGGGATATATAGGTACGTCAAAGATCTTAAAATAGTATTAAGTGAATACTATTTTAAGATCTTTGATGTACGTATACGTACGCGCCCCTAGGGCAAAACGCTTCGGGGGCGTACGTATTTATAACAATAGCCTTAAATAATAGAGTTGTTGTTGTTTGTTCTTCTCCAGTAAAATTGGGTCCTTGGCAGTTGCGATATCGTATCTGGTTTAACGATAGTGTCAGCGGTTTGACTTCAAACTGTACCCCTACGCCCATTGATACTGGTTTCCTTATTTTTGTTGGCATACCTCGTCATAGTGAAAGCCCAGTAATTTTTAGGTGTCAAATAACAACCAGAAAGTAATCAGTTCATTACAAACAGCATACCGATAATGTGGACGAATAATGTAGTACCACAAGTAATTCCAATGCATGGCAAATAATGTATATAAATGTATGTATGTGTTGTTGTTGTTTTGGGCGGGGGGGGGGGGGGTACTGAGAACTAATCAAATTTCTGTAACCAGAGAGAACGTAATTAATTATTGATCTCATCAGGGTAATTAACCGAAATGAAAAGGGCGTGGAGAGAGGTTGGGGGGAAAGGAAGACATGAACTTTAATATGGACAAAAAAAATATTTTGTGTTTTTTTTTGTATTCTTTTACTGTCACTCGAATTATAATCATTAATCAATCCTTAAACTGTGTGTGATTTGTCACTGGGCGGTAATCAGATAACATCAGTATCTTATAGATATTATTTTTCATCATTTTGTCATCCGTCCACACAGTGTCATGCAGTGGCGGATCTACCACGTGATTAATGAAGCTTAAGCTTCATAGTCCCCAATATCCTGGAGGGGCCCTGAAGAAATTTTGTAATGAGTGAATTTTGGACGTTTGCCCTATTGTTGCTGGTTGCAAAAAGGCCCTATAACAGTTCAAGCTTCAGGATCCCCAAAAATGTAGGTCCGCCATTGATATCGAGACTAAATTTCTCTCCCCGTCCTCTTCTGGTTATCTTTCTATCTCTTTCTCTACAGCCTTCCTCCATTCCTGTTTGGTGTAGAGGATGCTGAAAATGTACTGGTGGAAGGGGAAACAGGGGACTACTTGCTGTACAAAGATCACGACACGGATCGAATTGTCCTTTCTGTCAGGTGAATATCATCCCCAGCTACAACTGATAATTATGTGTTTGAATGTTACCGTCTTACAAGTACGTATGTCCCCTATTTTCTTGCGCAAGGGGTACGGATTTGAAAGCCTTTTGTGACTCCAGAGCTAGGGAGCCTTAATGAATTATTCTTTCAGATTTTCGTTTTGTTTTCTGTTTTTTTTTGTTTGTTGAAAGGATAGGGGGCAGGGTTAGGAATTCGATAAGATTTAGGGCTGAGAATAAGGACGGGGTCATGGGTAGGTACGTATACGTACGCGTCCTTAGCACAAAACGCTTGGGGACCGTACGTACTTATAACAACAGCTTTGTGTTAGGAAGCTCGCTGCTCTTGCCATTAACACCTCACTTTCCTTGTCTTTTTTTTTTTCTGGTTTCTGTGTGTTTTTTATGGTAGGGCTTTTTAAATTTTTTTTTAGAATTTTGCCCGGGCAGCGGCCTTGTTCGGCCTGCTCTTCTCGACTTTCAACTGCCAAGGTATCTTCAACGTGTACACGAGCCCTCCGAGTTTTTCGTCCTTATCCGAGAAGACCAGATGCTCGATCCTACCTACCACGGGATCAGGGACAGGACCCCTCCCCCCCCCCCCCCCCCCCGCGCAAAAAAAAGAGAAAATTAGAACACGCCTACACCGATCGGGGATCGAACCTGATGTCTTCGGCATGAGAGAAGAGCACGTTGCCTCTAGACCAGCATGTCCCTACAATGGATTTATTTCCCTACTTTCATAGATCCATGGGAGCTGTTGGTCTTTGCTACTCCATTATCGAAAGTACGAAGAAAAATACATCTTTAAAGATGGGAAAGTGCCTCAGGCCTAGAAATATAATAAGGAAATCTAAATCTACTGTCATTGAAACGGATGAGAATGCAGCCGTTTATAGGGTGTCAAAATTATGTTAACACTAGTATGGGAGAAATTGGTGACTCAAAAAAGTTGCAGACGTCGATGAACTCAAGGGCAGAATACAAAGTGTCATATCAAGTATTCCTCGCGAAATATGTGTGAAAGCACTAAATTGTACTGTTGATCCATGGTTTCTGTGTATTGATCATGCTGTGACCGGATTGAGACTGTCCAGTAAATTCTGAATAAATGATTTTTCCGATACTCGCTTTACCATAATTTTGACTCACCCTGAACGTTGCTGATTTAATTATAACACGGCAAGCTGCCCGGTGGTTTTATTTGCCAGATTATGAAAAGCAAAGGGTGGCATTTTTCATCCTTTTCATATTATTCTATCTTGCCTTCCTTTTGATGAAAGCAAGATGTCAGAATGTTCCAATGTCACATAATGTAAATATATTTCGTGTGTAAGTAAGGGAGAGATGGGAGGCAAGAAAATAAACAAACAAACAAAAAAACTACATGTAGGGCCTACATACAGTATGGACAGGTGGCTACAAAAGTAATTAATTTCCTGTTCAAGATTTACTAGGCAGACAATAATTGGTCAGCAGGGCATACTGAACTAGCAATTGATGGGTAGTAATTGATATTGTATGCACATATTATTTGTCCCCTTTCACTCTTTTAGGCGGCCCAGCTACATAAGGCACTATCGCATCACAGAGCTGAATGGCCTGTATTACCTGAATGGACAGCCCTATGCATACTTGGACTCAATTATTCTTTATCACCGAAAACATAAACTTCATGGGGAAAAGCTGAATAAACAGGTGGGTCTCTTTTTTATCCACCCCTGGTAGTCTTACATTTACTCATCCATCCATCCATCCATCCATTTGTCCATCCATCCATCCACCCACCCGTTCATCCATCCATCCATCTGTTTATCCATCCATCTATCCATCTACCCACCCGTTCATCCTTCCATCCATCTGTTTATCCATTCATCCATCCATTCTTCCACCCATCCACCCATCCATCCATCTATCCATCCATCCATCCTTCCATCCATACATTTATCCAACAGCCATGTATCCATCTATTCATCCATCCGTCCATCCATCCATTCTTCCACCCACCCACCCATCCATTCATCCATCCATTCTTCCACCCACCCACCCATTCATCCATCCATTCATCCATGCACTCACCCATTCATCCATCCATCCACCCATCCATCCATCCCATCACAAGATGTGCATGTATCAGCCTACCCCTTTGCCTCTCATTCTTATTAAATATCAAACATTTACCTTAACTTGAAAGCCATTTTTCTGCACAGCATACCAAATTGTCACCACGACCTTTAAACAGATATTTCTGAGTCACAATTCTACTATAATTATGGCTAAATTGGGTTTTGTTAGTGTGGTAAAGTTTGAGGACAGTCCAAAGGCCTAGTAGCCTCTGTTTACATAATTTATTTTACCATTAAAATTGATTACATAATTTCAACATATTATTATCATTTCCAGGCTCACCTCAGTGCTAGAATTGTCCAGACCTTCGCTCATCGTGTGGCCAGGTCAAATGGCAACCTTGGCCTATACAGCAACAAGAACTCCAACCATCTGGGACCGCCCAGCCACGAAGGCAGTAGCTCTACCATGTCAAGTGTACGACATTCCAGAAATAGCTCCAATGTCTCTTTAATCACATCCTCCTCTGATTCTGCAGGCAGACATCAGATAAGGCTATGATATGGCACTGGAAAAATATTGAACAATGCCATTCCATTGCATTTCATGTGCCAAGGGTTATGTGGATTATAGGGTGGTTAATGAACAGGACACGGTTCCTCTGACCAGGTGGTCAGACCGATCTGAAACTTTCCTCTGTCCAGTTGGATGAATATTCAAGTTGGTGAACAAATTCATCCCAGCAATCAATCTTCATTTCAAGCAAAGCACTGAAAGCCCCAGCTGTGTCGGTGTCACCATTTTTAGGCTTAACTATGAAGCACCCGGGCCATTATGCAATAAAGGCAATAATTGGTGAAAATTAAAAATCTGGACAGAGGACTTTTTGTGTCAGTTTGACCACTTGGTCAGAAGAATCACTCCCTTGTTGCGAAACTTGTCAAAAGAATCATTCCATAGGAGGAGGACATTGACCACCTGGTCGAAGGACCCACCCCTGTAAAAGGACGTTGACCAGCTGGTCAGAGGAATCACATTATAATGAATATTGGATCACTCCAGATTTTTATTATATTGTACATAAAAGTGGAAAAGTATGCAGTCATATTTTACGGTGATGAAAACTTATTTAGCCATTTTATTTAGCTCTGAACTTGTTGTATTTCCTTTTTTGTGACTATCAAAGCTGTTGTTAAATCATAATAATTACATGATCTATTTTGTTAACATTAGAAGACCACAGTGTAATTAAGCTCCTGGCTGGCCATGGATGTATGCCATAGGTTCTAAAATTTATAGTACAGGTACATTGTGCATGTCCTAAAACCAGTGGTGCTTATGCACTGTTCCGATCCACCGTTTATCCTTCTAAAACCATGGGTGACCTGTAAGTTCATGCACTTTAAAGAATATTTTCAGCATACAGGAATGAAAAGGAAGTAGCATTGAATGGGTTAACTTTGTAATTTTTCCACTGATTTAAGACAAAAATTCTGCATAAATTGATAATAATGAGTGCTTTTTTTTATTTAACTAATAGACATGAGTAAGTTAGATAGTAACTGTTTTCATGCCACATCGAATAATTTTTATTTTTTAAGGATGCTGCATTTTCTTTCCTTTCATAATTCTCAAGGTAAAAAAATAAAAAGATGAACCATTGCATTCCTCTTTCACATGCAAATTAATATCTTTGATTTAAAGAAAAATGAATATTATATTAACTCTTTACATGCCAGCAGTGCATAGTTGTGATTTTGCCATTGGTAATGTCGTTGATGAAATTATAGAAAAGAGAAAATAGTAGTAGAAAATGTTATGTTTCATTATTCTAGATTCTCACACACCACTTAAAAAACTGCAATAAACAAATCTAAAAGCAACTAAGAACATGAAAATTTCAATTTCCCAGCCTTGGCAAGGAAAGGGTTTAAAAAAAAAAGAAAAGAATGTTCGCACTTATGAGAGGGTAAGGTGGATGAAGAGATGGGGGGGGGGGGGGGATAGGGCAGGATAGACTATAATCCCTGAATTTTTTATAGACTCCCTAGGATAGGATTTAATTTCCATTTTTCTTCATTGGTGATGCTAGTTAAGATCCAAGTTTTCATTGTGATAGCTGCATTTTCATGTACAATGTACTTATGTAGGAAAAGTTACAAAAAAAATAGTGTTCATCTGTTATACTGTTCATGATACATCATTGTGTTTTTAACATAAAGAATATTGCTAATACATGTATATTATACAAAACCCAGATCAACAATGTTCCATTTATTTGCATTTGTTGTGCTGTTAGAAAATGACAGTAGATATTTTTCAGAGCGGACTCTCTTCAAGACCCAACCCAGCCAGCAAACCTACGGATATGCGGCGTTCAGGACTGACATCAAGTTTTGCACATAGGAATGGCATCCTTCCTCTGTAGATCCGCTGACATAGCGCTGGTGTTGGACTGATAAAGGGAACCTGCCCCTACTGTAATCCTACCAACCCGGCAGAAATCTACCTCGGGTTGACATGGGGTGGCTGGCTGGCTGGCTGGGCAGCAGTGCACAGTGTGACAATCAGGCTGTTTTGAACGGCCTTACAACGATGTGTGGGTCGATCAAGTAGACCTTTAGTTATTATTTGGTCCCTTATGATTTCCATGTACAAAATTCCTGGTTTTACAGGTACTTGCTGGCACCTCTAAGAATATCTAGCAGTATTTGAACAAACCGACCAACCTATCTTATCCTACACCACCACAACATACCAGCCACCAGAAGCGGGTGTTGTACGTCAAATCAGATGGGAGTGCAGCATGCTTAACGTCATGTCGCCTGAACCCCTCTCGAGTTAACAGTTGAATTATTTGGACATTTTTGCGGATTATTGGTCGGTCACACCAAATTATTTGCTGTTATATAGCCAAAAAACATCTGAAATCATACTCCACTTCTTTATGCCAATTTTTAGAAAGATTTGTTCAGTGCCAGTACCCATACAGCAACCATACGGAAATCTGACGTCTGGGATTGACGTCAAGTTTGCACACAGGAATGGCATCATCCCTATGTAGATCTACTGGTTAAGATGTCAGTTTCATCATCCTACCAACCCTATGGAAATCCTATACAAATCTACGTTGGATCGATGTAGGGTTGCTAGCGGGGACAGAGCCACGAACAGCCGCAACCATATTTCACCTGCTTCATTACCTAGTCTCTGAAAGATCTGTTCAGTAGTCTCTGAGACTATTCATTGTGTATGTGGTAGGGATTGGGGGGGGGGGGGTGTCTTGTATTTTTATTGTTGAGGTAAATATTGAATGTTTTGTAGGAGTATTAAGGCTTTTAACCTTTATTTCATAGCAGCCTAAGGGGCAAAGTAGGCCCGATATGGTTAACATTCTATAATTCTCCGGCATAACAGATGTACTTTTTTTTATACAGTGCAGTCTTGAAGCTTGGTTGTGACTGACAGTTGACCATTATTCATCCCTGTAGTCTTTCTATTCTACTCATTAATGCATAATAATGTACACCATTCATAGCTAGGTATGAGTGTCTGAATCTGTAGTATATTGCAAATTCATGATTGTTTGTGCATTCATCTGTTCAGTTTAAAACAACCCCCCCCAAAAAAAAGAAACAAAACAAAACAAAAAGAAAGAGCTGTAAATAGAACATAAACCACAAATTGTATTCTAAAAGTGCAGTAATTGTACATTAAATTGATGGAAGCCTTTTGATGCGGCCATTGTTGTGCATTGTCAAGTAAATTTTCTAGATATAAAGTTGGTAACCAATTTTTTTTGTTAAGTGAACCTGATATTAAATTTAGGACAGCAACGGAGACAAAAATCTATTTCACTGGGATTAGTCTTTTTTTGTTTTGTCATTTTTAATTCTGTTTGTGTGTTAGTGCAAACTTTTGTGCCTGTAAAAATTCTTTTTTAAAAATCCTATTAATTATTGATAATTATATTGGAAATATCAAATTGTGCTTGCAAGTCTTTCAAGGTTAAGTCTGCTCTCAGTTTCTACATTTTAGCTCTTACATGTATAAAGATTTTAGTGTAGTGCACGCAAAGATTTGAGGATAACGCTGCAACTGTATATTTCTTAGAATACTCCCTTGCCTCCTAGTATCAATACTTATGCATTAGTGCTTATAAGGACCCACAATCTTGCCCGGAGAGCCATCCATATAGTATGTACAGAAGGATTGACCCAAGTATATCAAAAACATATATGGGATAGAGAGCTTTCTGGAGGGTGTACACTTTTCAATTATGGCAGTGAAATAAAATGTTTGAGTTTATTTATTATTTTTCAGCAAAACAAGTGTAGTAATGAAATAAAAATCGAATTTAGACCAAATAATTAAAGAAACAGGGTTAGTCCCTTCAAAATGCCCCTTTAACTTTTAAAACATCAAGGCCAGTCAAATGCTCATTAAAAAAGGCGAGGGAAGGGGTATGCCAAGCTTTAAGAAGCCTGCATTGATGGTGGCAGTGGTGAGGGTGTGAAAGTGGCCAAAAAAATCGAGCATAATTATGTACTTTATGGAAGGCGCCCTAGGTTTTTAAAGATGCCTTGACGTGAGAATGCTATGGCCCATTTCATATTTACACAATCATGCTTTGACTTCCTTAACTATATTATGTCATTTAAACATTTCTTAACGAGTTATTTTCTGGAATAATTTTCTGATAATGAATTGTTTAGAGGTTGCCAGCCAGCAAGCAACCAAATGGAAATCCGGCGCATAGGCTTGATGTCAAGTTTGCACATAGGAATGACATCATTCCTTTTTGCACATAGGAATGACATCATTTCTACGTAGATACGCTGGATACGACTTCGATCCTATGTGGGTTTGAGATAGGATACCCACCCCTACAACAATCCTACCAATCCTACAGAAATCTACATCGGAATGATATAGGGTTGCTGGCTGGGTGTAGTTTTGCTTTGGAAATGCAAACTTTTCTCATTTTGAGTTGGTTTTTTTTTCCCCCTCATCTTTGTGTCTTTCCTTTACCTCATTTATTACATCTGTCCTCTTTTGTCTTTGGCATTTGAGTCTCCTACTTTTCAAGCTATTTCTTCTCTTTCTCTCTCTCTCTCTCTCTCTCTCTGTCTGTCTCTCTCTCTCCCTCTCTCTCCTCTCCTCTCTCTCTCTCTCTCTATATATATATCTGTTGTGTCTACAGTCTCTGAAGGAACATAGAAAGTTATAGAACTGCTAAGTCTTTGTGTTCTTATCTTGATGCTAGAATTTATTATTCATTATTAAATATATATTGTTATTAATAAATATTCAAATATTATTTGAGCTGTGTGTTGTGTGTGATGTGAGTTGTGAACTGCTGTGAGTTGTGAACTGTTGTGAGTTGTGAACTGCGCCTAACAGGCTGCGTTACAATTTGCTCTGAGATAGAGAGAGAGAGAGTGAGCGAGACAGGGAGAGAGAAAGAAGCAGTGCAGTGTGTTGAGCGCTTCGCCGGCAGCTCCATTCTGCTCTGTGGTTGACATGTTGTTTCTGTAAAGCGCATAGAGCATTTTAAATGGATATGCGCTATATAAATGCTATACATTATTATTATTATTAAGTAGTTACATAGTTTTTAAGCAAATTTCATTGTTCAGTGCAACAATGATTATTATAAAATATGTACTTAATTTTGATTCATTCCATACATGCATCATGCTTGGGCAGCCAAAGTTCTGTGTTCCATTATTTTCTCTGGCATTTCTGTGTAAATAGTAAATGTTTCTTGTGCCAGGTACTTGATGAATTTCATGTTAAATACAAAGTGGTTTCAACACAACAAAATGGCCTGCATTTTCAATACCAACAAAAGATTAAAAAAATAAATACAGTAAATAATGTTTTGACATTCTGTGCAGTTCTTTTTTTTTTTTTTTGCACCGTTTTCATTTTTTTTTTTCTTAACCTATTGAAGTTGTTTTTGTTGTTTTTTTCTATATTTTCATGCAGCATAATAATTGAATTTCTTTCACAGGTCACACAAAATAACACAAAAATTCATTCCTAAGAATATGAAACAAACAGGCATGGCCTGAGGAAAGATTAAACACAAATACAATACAACTTGAAGATAAAAACTTTCTTTAATGTATCATGAGTTTAAGTCAACATGTTGTGATTTTTTAAAGTACCATTCTCATTTTCAAAAAAAAAAAAATTGTTCATCATTTGCGATGAAATATCAAGACAATAAAATATGAATGATTACAATATAAAGCTCAAAAAAAAATTCATTTATACAAAATGTATCTGAGCTCAAAATTTTCTTTGTTCACAATTCTCCTCATTATTTGGTAATCAAAGTTACCTAGATCAAATTCCGTAGAAACATCAAATTTTATTCAACATCCAAGAGATAAAGAGTTTAAAAGCCACCTGAGACACTACTATTATCTAAACAAAAAGCGTCATGGATATTGTTTTTTAAATTCATAGAAGTGGAGATGAACTAAATATTTCTTCTTTTTTTTTCTGATGTCAAAAAATATTGTTGCATTGTCTACTGAGATGCCACGCTGAGAGAAAAAAGAAAACAGAGTGATGAGCATATTTACAGGAGACGTATAAAAGAAGTATCTTTAATATCTATTGTGTGGGAAGACATTTCATAGTTTTATTTTCAGCATGAGATGATAAGTAGATTGTGTCTCGTTTGCATTTAAACTCTTCAAATCTTATTCTTCCTCAAATCGCTCGTTTTTTGTTTTTTTTTCATTTTGACAATATTTTCTGATGAACAGTCAAGAACACTAGTATATTCACTAAAGTCCATAACCCATTCAACGTCATGGAAACGTGTCTATTGATTGATTAAGGAAGTCTTAGTGTCTGACATTTTTAATATTCCACAATGTCATGTAGATCCACTGTTGCTATAAAATATATCTTTACAAGATCTATCAGGTAGCAAAAGAACTAATTCCTCATTACCGCATCATTTTATTTCCCTATGCATGCTAAAACTTCATGAAATAAGATGAAAACCAGTCTATAACAAAATTACATAACAAAATGACAAATCCTTTGCAATAGAAAGTAGCCTATCTATGAATGTGTATTCCATCTTACTGATTTATTGATAGAATTTTCCCCCTCTCTCCAATTCAGGAATTAATGCAATAATTGCAAGTTTGCATAAAATCAGACACCAACTCATAAACAACTTTGTGATTTAATGTAATTGTTTTGACAAAGAATGATTCCAGGTTGAAAATGATATAAATGAAATAGAAGCAACTTCGTTTTATATTAACATAACATAATCCCCCCCATCTGAACAATATAAATAAAAACCAAGACCTGTCTAACAGTTATTCTCGAGGTGAAACAGAAAACGGTACAAGATTAGTGGCAGAAAGTTTCAGGAATCATGGGGAAAACAAGGGCCACAACATTCTTTAAACTGGGCAGCCTTAAAGAAATATACCAATATCTACTTACTAATTATTGATGAAAAGAACAATTCATATGCACATATTTTAAGAAATTTCTAAAATGTTTTCATATATCATGTAAAATCTCGCATGCCCATTAACTCAAGACACAAACACATCACATTTAATAGTATTGAAGAAATATGCTTTCATTTTAAAGAAACAAAAGGGGGGAAAAAAAGACCTGCTGATTTTCAATGCCATTTCATGGGAACTGAACTCTGAATAAATTAGTGGAACTGCCTTTTAAGTCAGTAAGTGAGCTACTTCTTGAAAGAGGTATTGGAAATCTTAAGTTTTTCTTTCTGTGATGTTCCTCTCCTGCTACCTGGAAAAAAACATGGAAAGCCGGACTATACTTTTGATTTCATTGGTTTTTGATAATGCTTTGCCCAAATATTTTTATAGCTTTCCTGTCCAGCTGGTATTTTTTGATTTTTTTTTATTGACTGACCTTTATGTAAGGCATGTCACATTTAAAAGAGATGTCTGTGGCTGTTTTAATCACAAAATTCTGCCAGTATAAAAAAAATGTGATTTTTAAGTGTCCACAATTTCACGCTTTTGCTAAAAACTCCCGATTTTCATAATTAAATTACTGATACTGATAACTGTCCTTATCAAGTAAATTAAGGTTCCAAAATTAATCTTTGTGTCATCATTGAGTACACTGCTTTTCTGAGATTCAGACACATTGACGTATGAGTATTGGATTCCAATCAATAAAAAAGAGGGAAAAAAAAAAAAAGAAAACAACTAATGATAATTATGTCATATTAAAATATTTATTGTGTTATTTCTTGTAATAACTGAGAGACTGAAAGTTTTCTCCAAGATGACAAAAAAAAAAAATCTTCAGTCTAATTCATTAACTTATCTTTCCAATTCATAACTGAGTTACGCAGTGTTTCTTTGTCAAAGAAATGGGGAAAAACAACAACAACACAGAATAAAAAGCCACAAAAACACCACAATAACTATTCATAAGCATTTTAAACAAATTTATGTGTCTGAATAAAGGCAGAGAATCAACAGATGCCTGCCAAGAGCATTCTCAGGTCTACTGAAACTGCTCACATTAACAAAGAAGAGTATTTATCACTTTTGTAAACATTAACAGTCATTCAAACTGAGATCCATACTTTCAATTAATATACATATGAAAAAGCATTCATTGTCTTCCTTCATACACTCTTTGAAATATGTCAATGTTATTGTGCATAGCAAAGAATTTTACTTGTACTATATTTGTGTTGCCGCCCGATAAAACGAGGCACCTCATGCATTTTGGTGGTATGGAGAGATTGGTATCACCAAATAGGTTATTCAAAGTCCCTACATTTGGTCTAAAGAATTTTGCTGTAATTTAATTCTCATAGAAAATATGGCCTCTCAAAGACAGGAAGTGACACAATCACAGTTTTGAGAAAAATGCTGTTAAAGTTTCAGCTTTTAGTCAAAATTATTGATGGTGATTTGATTCAGTTTTGAGGCAATTACCCTTCTCAAACAGGATTATCATTTGGAAATGGAACAGTAAAGAGGTTAAACTTTTCAAAAATACTGAAAACACAAAATCAATAAAATTGACACTGTGATGCCTTTTAACGATTTTCTCGAATCAGGTAGTGCCAAAATGTACCTCATTTTGTCAGGCAGCTACACATTTGTTTAGCCTTCAAAATGGGAATGTATACAATTTTAAGTCATAAGTATCCCAGCCAGCAATCCGGGCCTATATCAGTCTGACCTAAAAGGAATAACACTGCTCTGTTGCAGGTCCACTGATTACAACATTATGCACCTGTTGGTTTCATTGGAGGAAATCTGCCTTAAATGATAACCCTATACCAATCCTACACAAATCTATGTCAGAATGACATAGGGCTGATAGCTGGGTTAAAGCATATATTTAAATATAAGCAATGGTTTGAAACAGGAATGCACTGTATTAACAGATTTGATCAGGTTCTTTTGCATTTTCATGTTCAACATTTGTATGTATATAATTTATGCATTAGAAAAGCAAAACTTTTTACATGTATGCGATATTCATCTTAAATACACTTTTTGTGTAATTAGGTAGAGAGAAACAAGTTGAAACATTCATGGGAAATGATGTAAAGACAGATGACTGTGATGAAGACACACATGACAATGGCATCAGTGGGAGAAACAAAATCAACTATTTCCAAGTCTCACATGATCCATTTCCTGAAATTTAAAGATTTGCTCATCAACATTTGATCACTTTTTTGTGCTCTGTATAAAAATGTTAAAATCAGAGTTTGATGGATAGAAACATAAAGTAATGAATACATAACTTCTTGTAACCATCACATAATTGGGAACTTTATAAATCAATTGTGCTCTTTACTTGATTTGTATTCTTTGTACCAGTTATGCTTTTTAACAGCATCCCATTCAAAAGAAAACAAACTGGGTGCTGTGTACTGCAAAACAATTAAGATTCTACTTTCCTCACTAGATAACATACGGTGGGCAGAAGCAAATTCTACAGTTTTTTAGTAAATGGCCGAACCTTTTCCTCCCTGCACAGTTTATTGGTTTGGAAATTAATGATAAAAACTATGAGCAGAGACAAATTTTAACATTTTTTTTTTTTCATAACAAAAGAGACAGTGAAAAAAAAACAAGAGTTAACAAGAGGTTACCAATTCTTTGTCCTACATTTCATTTTGTCAGTGTTGTTCCTCTCCTGTGATATAAAGTAGCTAATGATTAAGTACAGAATTATTGGAAACATAAGTAATCTGTCCATATCTAGCTCAATGAAGCCAGGCAGTTGAAAGAAAACAACTGATGGAAAGTATGAGGTGAAAAGTTTCAAAATAAAACTGTTTAGTAACTTTGCTCAGCATGTGAACTATCAGTCATCCTGTCTGATAAGCTTTTCTTTTGACCCCAAAACCATAACCCTCGTGGATCTCTGTGTTTGAGGCCCTGAGAAAATTTTCATTGAAATTACACTGTCATGCCAATCATTATCAAGACTTAACCCTCTAATGCCAAGATGTAAAAGGCCTTACCCAAAACTTCTCTTTAAAAAAGTCAAATATGCAAACATAAAGTATTTTATTTATTATAAAAATGATAAATTGATCAATGAGAAATTGCCCCAAACGTGAAGCATTTGGGATCCGGTGATATATGTTTCTGATAATAAACACTGGGCCATAATGGGTTAAATCCATGACTTTTACAAGAGTACTGCAGTTTTGAATGAAATTTCCAATAATTCTGGATGGAGCTTTTTCTCTCTCTGGCTCATGTAAGGCGTTTTATCCAAAGTTTACTGACATCTTTGTTCAAATTCAAAAATATCATGATTACTGAAGGAACGCTGCGATAAGCTGGATTACATGTTCACAAGATTAAGTATCTCAGTTACCCATCCATTTTCATTTCCAGCTAGTTCCTTTCAGGGGATTCATTGTCCTCTTCCAAACACAGTGATCAGTGATATGGCTGAAAAGGAGCTTTGGAGAAATGTGGTAAACTGCCCAATTATTGGTCATCAAACAAAGAAAATTTCTCTGCATAATTTTCACGCACTATTTGAATGGGTTTTTTTCGGATGAACTGCTTAGAGTGACTTGCAATAGTGAGTCAGTTAACCCACTTACTGTCTTTATCCAATTAAATCAGCTAAATTTCAACGCTGTGCTGCCAGAAATATTGCTGCATCACTTCGAGCCTCCATACATTGGCAGACGTGCTTTTGTGCTGCTGACCAAGCAAGAACTCGCAGATAAGTACACATATTCTTTTATTGTTCGATTGTTTTATCTGTTCCATGTTCCATTTTTCTTCCTTTTTTCCTTTTTTTCTGGATAAAGGCGAAAGCCGAAATATCTAACATTTTCTGTCTTCCCTTTTAGTTTTGCACTGTATCGTTTGGGTATTATTTCTTACACAGGGCTTTGCTACATACAACTTTTTCTTTTTGCCCAATTTTGACATTGCTTATAGTCCTGCTGCGACCCCACAGTTTTTCTGTGGTTTTTATAATATTTTGCTAGAATGAGAGAAATTGAACTTTTTAAAATAGTTTGCTGGGTCATCCAGGTTTACAGAAAATTTACAAGAGATTACTACTTGCAGTTCAAAAGCTCGTGGCAGTGACAGTAATTCCACCCCTGGCAAAGTAGGGTCAAGCTAATTGTGTTCATGTCGTGTATCATACGGTCAAGTCCAGTTCTAGAGACATGGCTCTAGCTTAAAAAGAGTGAGTTGTTGGTTTTCATGCTGAGTTAAGTTTTAGCATTTTGTCTTCAAACTTTCATGAAAGATCAGTGTAGAATGAATGAATTGGAATGTTTATAAGAAAACATGATTCTTCAAAATTGTGGTAAATGTTAACAAAACAAAAGGAATCTCTTTTCTGTTCACTTCTTTCATTATTCTATTTACATATTACAAGTTGTATATTGTGCAAAATGACATTGTACAAAATGTCATCACAAACGTTACATAAGAGCAGGTCCATTAACAAATATAATGTCAAAGTATCATAAGCAACAACAACAATACCAACATCAATAACAACAAATTATATCTTGGTATAATGCTGCTCCTTAATAGCAAAGTTCTGCCCTCAATTGGCCACTGTATTCCTTTTCAAAGTCAAATAAGACCTATATAATCAATAAAAATATTCAGGCCTACACATACCAAAATCGGCTTGCATATGATTTTGCATGAAATAGTGGGCTCCTACACGAAATATGCATTATACGCATGTGGAAGCATGATCAACCTAATCTCAGCTTCCACTGACATCATTCTTGGTTGGAGACGTGTCTTTTCCCCGCTTTGAGACTGGAAGCAAAACTGACCTTATGTTTACACAATAATCCATTATCATGTGATTCAGGATTATATGGAACCTTTCCATTACAATGGCAACATCTCAAAATTTCCACACTTCCAATCTCAATTGCCAAGGCCTCAATAATTTATTCTTTTAAATCTTAGACACTGTTGGAACAACTGAAACATATACTAAAAAATCCTTTCCATAATGAAAAAAAAAAATTCGTCCCTCTCCCAGCCAGCAACCTGATGGACATCCAACATGTAGGATTGATGTCAAGTTTGCACACAGGAATAACACCTTCCCTACGGAGATCTGCTGGTTATGACATTGCACCACTTTCTGTTTGATATAGGGGACCTGGCCTTAAGAAGATAGGCCTACCAATCTTACATAAACTCTACATCTGATTGATGTAGGGTTGCTGGCTGGGTTGAAATTATTGCAAATGAAGTCCTTCCCTCCTTTCTCTCTAAATCACAATGACCGCCGAATAAATGAGAAGATCCTCAGCCATGCCATTATTAAAGCAGCATTAAAAAAGAACAATAATGAAACAAAATTCCTCCATGATATATTTTTGGGGGGAATACATCAGCATGAAGGCAGCTCATTTTGAAAGGCTAGACAACATGTATAATTTATGTATAAAGTCTTGAGTTCTTAGTTGAAGAACAAATGAAATCCCCAGCAAGGTGTAATTTTACATTTTCATTCAGAACAGTCTGAGACACAGGCTATATTTTTTTTAATATCTTATTGATGTATTATATACAAAATATGCAAAGTCGGCATAACAGATGTGATAAATTCAATGAGTTTTAACATAGCCATTAATCTGGTGTAATACAAACATAAAATATGTGAAATGAATACATCAATGTAAAATATGAGTATGAGAAACTACAATACATGAATGCAAAATAAATCCTTTTCACACTTGAAATAATCAAACGTCAATATGAATTCCAATATGGTTTGACTCTCAAACTCATTCATTCACTTCATAAATCTTGCCCGATGCATTATTTTCTTGAACTGAAATTATGGCAGTATGGAATTATAATTTCTTAAAAACAAAATGAATCTAATAATACAACTTTTTAATTATTTCTTCTAGTGAAATGAATCAAAAAAATATTGAATTGTTTTCCAGGTGAAGAGAAACTGCAAACAATGATATATTTGAATTGTTTCTTTCAATAAAATAGACCTAAAAGATCTGAATCACCAAAACTGAAGACAAGCCTACGTCAAAGTTTTCGTTTGCCCTGAGTTCTTACTCCTGTCTGAAAGCTTACAAGCATTACAGAAGTTATGATACTGATAACTTAAACCTAATTTGTGTGTCGTTCTCTGCCACCAGTTTGATCTGACATAGTAACAGTTGTGTACGCTTGTAGTTTTTACCAGGAGACCTATATGTATGAGAAAATAGCTTATTAAATGGGTACAAATCACCGAATTTTCTAAATATCACTTAAAATGTACTTGGGTTATAATTTTTTCACTGATCTTCACCATTCATTAGGACATGCACTCCACATTGTAGATCATTATTTTTTACAATTACACGATAAATGTTGTAAAATATCAAGTGCGTTTTGTGTACCATCTCCAAAAACGACAACAAAATTTCATTGGGAGTATTTCCACCAGAAAAGATGAGTATAAATGAAAGGAAGTTAAAGCTGAATAGATTTGTAAACAGTTGTTAATTAAACTCTTCTGTATAAAGCAAGGAGAAAATATAAAAAGCTGGTTGAGTATAACATCAATCTCAGCAGAAACATCACAAGATGTGTGCCAGTCTCTGTTTTACAAAGCATGAGAGTTACATATGGAAACTACAAGACACAGTTCAACGACACAATCCAGTTTGTTCTATTCTAAAGCTCAAATGTTGTTCATACCAGCAAAATGAACATGCATGTCTCGTCTGGTCAAATCAGTGATTTTAGTGGGATTTGATCATCAATTGGAGTCATATTTAACTTCTTTAGGCATTTTAATCATGAAAGTGTTTTGAAAATACACAGAAGAGACACTAAGGAAGCATGATCAACCTAACCTCAGCTTCCACTGACATCATCCTTGGTTGGAGAAGGTGCCGTTTTCCCCACTTTGAGACTGGAAGCAAAACTGACCTTATGTTTACACGATAATTCATTATCATGTGATTCAGGATTATATGGAACCTTTCCATTACAATGGCAACATCTCAAAATTTCCATTGTCTTGCTGCATTCCAAAAGAAAACTATAAATCATTTTACTCTCTTCATTTGTGAGGTGCTCTAGAGAAATGGCCCTTGACACTTTTGAGATAGAGCCCAAAATAGAGCATAAACAGATTCCTCAATCATTTCTTTATGTCTGGGCAAAAGGATTTTAATAAATTCTGCCTATAAATATGTTGTTTTTTTTTCATTGTTTCTGATCCAATCTAATAGTTTTTTGAAACTTACGTAAACTTTAAATGCATTTTTCTCAAAGGTGATTTTTTTCTCCCTTGCCACTTTGAAATAGCCATAGCTTGGTATTTTTCAATATTTTTATATGAAATACAGTGCATTCTTCTCAGGAAAGTATGTACTTTCATAGTATACCTTTAACCCAATTCTTTTTAAAAAAATGGCAAGATGGACATTTCCCTAGGCCACCTCACATTTAAATGGCAATCTCAGTCACCAATTTCATATAAATAATCTGAAAATTCCTGAGTGAGGAAACTGCTGCGTTCAAATATTTTATTCTCTATAAAAAGGTTTGGGTTCACTTTCCATATCAATAATATTCTAAATAAAAACAAACACTTTAAAAAAAATATACAATCATTTTGAATGAAAAAAATAGCTCATGATGACTTGCCAATTAAGGAAAAACATGTGTTGTCTTTTTTTTCTTGGCATATCTGAATGATAATATTCGGCTGAGAATGCGAAATTTATTTAACATGGCATTCGACATAAGTGATGCATTCACTCAGCCATGAACCCTACATCAATCTGATAGCACAGGAATAGCCCCAGATTTGCTCATAGGAATGACATCTTTCCGACATGGGTCTGCTGCTTACGACATTGCGCCGCCATTGGATTGACGAGGGAAACTGCCCCTTCAGTATTATTCATTACCCCATGGAAATTCTGTAAAAATCTATGTCAGATTGATATAGGGATGCTGGCTGGGCAAGTAACATAAATTTTACAGGAAAAAATGATAAATATAACTGCAGCAAAGGTAATTTCCAGTGCAGTGATAAAATAGTACTGGTCTTCTCAGGCACTCCAGGCATTTGGCACAAAACTCAAAAACAACAATAAAGTCATGTAAGGTTAACAAATTTGGTCCAAATAAACAACAGAATATGGAATGTTTGATTCAACAAGAGTTAAATCAATCTGTATATATACAAAGTGAAAGAATCTGTTTATTTCTCTGTGAAAACCCACACATGAAATACCTCTCCAAGTGACCATACACACAAGCAAGCAGAGTTAAGACAATTTATCACCACAGAATGTGAAGAACCTTAACCTTTTTAACATCATCTTGTGCCACAACTGAGTAACTCGCTTTACAGGACTCATTGCCCAACCTTTTACACCACCATGCTCAAAGCTCAAGGTTGCTAAGTTTTGCATTGCATTTTTCTCCTAACTGTGATTGTGTCACTTCCTGTCATTGAGAGGCAATATCTTCTCTGCTAATTAAATTATAGCAATATTTTTTTTACCAAATGAAAAGGCTTTGAATAATCTATTTGGTGATACCAACATCTCCATACCACCACAATGCACAAAGTGCCTCATTTTGTCGGCCGTCTACATATTTGTGTACAAAACATTATTATTTTCCCGTTTTTAACTCTCAATAATATATGTCCTGATGCTGCTAGTCTTAGATTAAGTTTACTCTGAGATTTTTCCTGGGTTCCTAAATTTACCCAAAAATCATGCATCTACAGGGAATGTTTAATACGAAATAAGAGCATTCAGAGGGAAGGCACAACATGGGAGCTGTACAATGTGAAAAGAGTAAGCATACACCAAAACATAATCTGTTATCTAATGGTGTTGTGTGGCTAGACACAGATTCTGTTGAATGAAAAGATTAAGATGATGCTGGAAATCTGCCCCTGTCATAGTCCTACCGATCCTATGGAAATCCTATACAAATCTAAATTGGACTGACATGAGATGCTGGCAGAGTTTAGACTTCTCCTACATGATATTCAATATTCTTGTACAAAGCAGAAATATTTTTTTGATCACATAAAAGGATCAGTATTTGCTCTCCTCTGTCTCCAGTGCTGTTGTTGTAGCTTGATTGTTGTCAATATTTCCATATATTTCTGTCTCATTTGCACAGTGTGGTCACATGTGTCTGAATTCCTAAGTGGTACCTGAAGACTCCAAAGCAAAGAAAATCTGGGTCAAGAACTGCCACCTACTTGTCATTAACATAACCACACGTTGAAGAGCATGCAACATCATTCTCCAATGCTTACATCCAATGACTTGGAAGAAGGTCTCCAGTGAACCAATTCAGTGTTCAAAATAAACATTATAACAACAGTAAAAGAAAACAAAAACACTCTGTGCTGCCAAGCAAACTCAAAGATATAATGACAAATTAACGAAGTTTTTTGTATTAAATGTCTTCACAAGTCATGTATGTCTGATCCTTCCGAATCTGCATAATGGAAATGAGATGTCAAGACACAGTATAACTCTTGAGTTTCTGTTCCACAAATAGACCAGTTTCTCCCCTTGGCCCAAAGAATGCAGTACCGTAAATAAAACTTCCATGCAAACATGCAGTTGAAAGTTTTGCTGATCAAAATATGAAACCAGTCTTTCCCTAGAGAATTCAACAGATCGAGACCTACAGAATATCCTACGCTCAGAACTATAAGGAAAAGATAATGGTTCAACATTCTATCCATGCCTTTGCACTGTTCAATCCAGGAAATATATTCAGCATTCCACAACTCCAATAACACTCTGCTTTATTGAAGTCTCTTCTACTGAGATGAGCAAATATCACTTTTTATCCTGTGAACCTCAGGGCAAAAATGTTGAGATCACAACATTCTCTTTCTCTGTTGAAACAATGCCCATATACAAACATGGTGCACAGCTGGGAGTTTTGTTTGACTTCAGCAGTGTCTCTGGAGGCGAAGGGTGTAGCTCATCACCACAAAGTCATCGCTGTCTTGAAGGGAGCATGCTTGAGAAATGGACTGGCGGATGCAAATATGACAAAAATGTTAAAAAGGGTCTGTCTGGACCAAACAGCCATAATAATATTCACAAAAGGATTTTTGTCACCAACTTGGGACACATGTTGGTGGACCTGACAAAAACCGGGCTAAAGGTGAAATTTTTATACCTCTTTTAAGAAATCAAAATAAAACATTTCTAAGATGATTTCAAACAAAATGTTTTAACTGAATGCAGAAAAATGGCTAATCTTTTATATTAAAAGCAAATCTCCATTTCCATAGCAAATTTTTCCCCTTTAAGAGTTTTCTCAGGAATTTGTCTTTCACCTTAAGCCTGATTTCATCAGATCCACTCACATATCATTAAATCAGACAGATAGTAACCAGAGATCCAGGGGTCCCACTCTTCCAGCGCAGTGGGTACCTAGTTTCCACGGTTACTAAATACTATGGTTCTTTTTCAGCTCTACTCATGGTGGTTGTCCAAAAGGAAGCCATGCTCACATCTTTCTTAATACCACACAAGACACAAGAAAGTCTGAAGATCCTATTTGCCACTATTCACATCAATCTCAATCAAGCAAAAATCTGACCACTGGCAATAACTTTAATTAGTGAGTGGATCTGAGGAAATTAGGCTTTAAGTTGAAAGACCAAATTCCTGAGAAAACCTCTCCAAAGGGGAAAAAATAATATTCTATTCTTCAAGGCAAAAACTCCCTGCCAATATCATGAATGGCCACCTGTTGTCCCAGATTCCTTGTATCACTACAATCGGTAAATTAGTTTAGACAAAAAAGACTCACCACTTGCTGTCCTTTGACAGAGTAGATCACATGAAAGGTCAGAATAGTTTTGAAGTTGTTTCCGAGTCTTAGCCTCCATTGTGCTGCGTTGTCCTGTGGATTACAACAAGACATACAATAATATCGCTCATATCCACATGTGACTCTCTTAATATCAAAACTACGTTTCAGTGATGTCAAAGCAAAATATCAGAGGCAAGAGCAAATTATGAAGAGGTTAATAAAAAAAAAAGGTAAAAGCTGTTAATTACTCATTTGATTCCTGTTAGCACAGCAGATTTGCACATCATATGAATGGGTACTACTGTCAGCATAGTGGATTTGCACATCATGGCGTAATCATTCCCTAAATTTGTAGTTATTAGTTTTAGCTACTTTTCAGGAGAAGCAATAAACTGTTTTATTTTAGCACAACTGGTCTAGTTACAGTGTATTTTTGAAAGTTTGCTATTTGATTATTTTTCGGCTTAGCAGCCTATAACCAAGATCATTTGATACAGCTTGGAATATAGTTGATTATAATATAAAAAACGATTTTCTGAAGTTTTGAATTACTACAATCTATAGGAATGGTAACCATGTGAATGGGTACTCCTGTCAGCATTTTCAGATTTGCACGTCATATGAATGGGTATTCATGAGACAGAAATGACAGAGATTTTCTCAATGCCATGAGGTTAGATTTGTTGCAGGTGGCCCCCCAAATCCTTTATTTAATTTTTAGTATGTTCACTAGTGTTCAATTACATACAGTCATTGGGCAATTTAAGCTTAGTGAGATGACATTACAAACACAATTCATTACAGAAATATCGGGATAATGAAATGATTTTCAAGACACCGAAGCAAACTACTAAATTAAACAAAATGGAAAAAATTAACAAGAAAAGAAAAGATGAATGTACATTATGAACATAAAAAGGAATGAGAACATAATGTTTAACAATTAATTTTGCTGTTCAAGCATAAGTATTTTGAAAAGAAAAAAAGAAAAAAGAAAAATTAGAACAGCAAAATATTTTGTTTAAAAATGGTGGATAATTTCAAAGACAAAAACAAAAAAGTAATGAAACAAAGTAAGGAAACCAAAAAAAGTAGTATGACATCAAAATGTAAATAACATGAGAAAGCTTAAAATTAAAAAAGCTTACAAAAATAGGAATGGCAAAAAAGTAATCAAGCAAAATAGAGAAATGAGAAAAGTTGTTCGAAAATAATGTAAATGTAAATAACATAAGAACGTTTAAAATTAAACAAGCTCATAAGTAGAGGAAAGGCAAAAAAAGGAAACAAAAGAGTGACAGAAGAAAGGATGGCAGAGCTGAGTATTTGTAACAGAGGGATAATATAGGTGAGGGAAAATAGAAGTCTTATACCTGTTGCACTTGCTGTCCTACGACTTCATTATCTTGGTTGCCAGGTACTGGACAGGGATACACAAAGTTGGAGTTGCACAAAGCCTTGTAGCTGCTGGTTGGTGTCCTGTAGCAAAATACAATATATCACAGGCATAAAACTCTTAACCCTTAGAAGACAATAGGATCGATGATCGGCCAAATTATATTACAGTTAAAAGACAATGGGGCTGATCATCGGCCTGAATGTATTACAGTAAAGACAAATGGGCCGATTATCAGATGGACAAGGCATTACACTGAATGGAGGCCTAGGAAAGGAATGAGAACAAGAGGACGCCCCGAGAGATGATGGAGAGATGATATTGTGCAGGCAGGTGGAAAGGCATGGAGAAACTGGATCGAAAACAGAGAGGAATGGATCGAGGTCACTGGTGGAGGGCTACATCCTGCAGTGGACAGACAAGGCCTAACACAACAAAACAACAAGACAAAACACCCTTATTTTGATGGAAAAATAACAACTACTGTTCTGTCCAAGTCACAAAATTGAGATGTAGATCATCATGTAACCTTCCATGCCAAATATTTCAAAGAAACGTAAGTTCTGAAATATGAAGTGAAAGAATCCATTTTGTCTACATTTTTTCTGAATATCTTTCTCCTATATTGAGGATAAAATTACTGACAAAGGCATGATACTTTAATGTGCTGATATGGACTGTTTATAAATTGTTATGATTCAATTTGATGGGACATAAAACTCTCCAGAATCCCAGTTTGGTGGTTAAAAACATACAGTAAATATGTGGTTTACATACATATAGCTTGTAGTGAATCTTGATTTCCAAAAGAAAGGACTTTGGCATAACTCCCCTCCATGATTCCCTAATTTCACAATTTTGTGTTTCTTTTGAAGTAAACAAAAGAAAGACCTCATTCTACAACATGTGTAAAATTTCTTATCATAGACATAACAAAAATATAAAAAATTAATTGTGATCTAACTCTTTCCACATTGAGTCAGTTTTTTTTCCATTTTTCTGTAAAGTTGCCCTTTCTATACCACCTTTTCTTTTTGCCCAATTTTGACCTTTCTAGACCAGAACAGTTTGTGACCAAGAACACTGAAAACCATGCTTGAGAGGTTTGTCCTACGTTATATGGATATAATGTGAGTGGATCTGACAAAATCATGCTTTAAGTGAAAGAACAAATTTAAAAAAAAAAAACTCTATAAGGGGGGGAAAATATTTTCTATTGCAATTGAGATTTGCTTATAATATGAAGGATTAGCCTTTCTTCTGCATAGTTAAAATATTTTGTTTGAAATCACCTCAGAAACATTTTATTTGTCAGATCCACCCACAAACATGCAACTTGTGTTGAGAAAACTTACGATACTTCCAAAGTGATCTCCTCATAGCCAAATGATGAGTTGTACGGCACATAGTACGAGTGATTGCGGCCAACACAGGAGACGCAAAATACATTGCCAATGATGTAGTTCAGTTCCACTATCCTGATGGTAGGCTCAGAAACATCCTCTGTGAAGATAAAAGCTCTTTCCATATAATAATTCAATACAGGACACAAGTTGCTCCAAACTTCATAACCTATTACAGACCAATGCTTTTATCTCACTTGCCTGGAGTTTTCCTCTTCCAGTAACCACTTAAATCTTTACAAGGAATACTGGAACTGAATTAGAACCTCCAAAAATATCAGAAAGGGACGGTTAGGATTTCAAGTTTGCATTATGAATGGCGAAAGCAATATGGAACAAGCGAAGCCAGGAAATAAAATAGTCTACAACATATAACTTCTAATAAAAAAAAACATTAGTGGAGGCACTATTTCACTGTGGCTCAATTTAGCCACTTTTTTGCAACCCTTTTGACGGTTTCAAAAATTAAAATACTAATTTTCATAGGTGTCAGCTAATCTAATCCAATGCCTTTTGTATCAAACTAGTGTGTTCATTGAAGTATCAAGGAATCTCTTAAAAATAGTATAATGGCAGAAAAATACAATGGACTTCAATTGGCTCCCTTTAATAAGCCCAGTCCACATAAGATTGTATTTGACATGGTTCAGCTTGAAATTAATTAGATCTGTAAAAAAAAGAGAGTGGGGAGAGGAAGAAAACAACTCTGATAAAAACAAGATTAAGAGATTAAAGGTGAATGGAAATCCAGATTTTATACTTAGCTTACAAAGTTGCCATCCTCTTCTGGTTTCTGGTATATACAAAAGAAGCACAATGCAAGGCCTCAATGCCTGAACTTCAAATATAAATCAAGTATTTCGAGATTAAGCAGACAGGGCCAATAAATATATTCTAAAAACCACTGCACTCCATTGGAATCATGTGACTCATCAGTATGGAGCAACATACACACATATGTGAGTGTGCATGGGAAAACCCGGCATAAGTCGGCAACATGACATTTTGAGTTCTGTACATATAATAAAATTAAAAGACAAGACATTTTTGATAAATTGAAGTCAGTGACCCACCTAAAACAAGATTTTGAGAAGACGGCATTTAATCCTATAAGTGGCAATAGCAAATTGACCAAGTATATTGGAGTAATTGCTGTTAGGAGACCGTAGTCTAATAACTAAGCAGTTATAGAGATCATAGTGAGTAGTGTTCACTGCTCATCTACAGTTTACCCTGTAACATGCCACGGTCCCCTAGCAACAGCCAAGTCGGAAGTTTTTGGATCTTGTTAGGAGTCCGTAGTCTAATTACAAAGCCGTTATAGAGATCATAGTGAGTAGTGTTCACTGCTCGTCTACAGTTTACCCTGTAACATGCCACGGTCCTCTAAACAACAGCCAAGTTGAAAGTTTGTGTCGGACCCATATTTTCACTTCAAAGCCGTTTTTCTCAAAATCAGCTCTGCCGACTTATGCCGGGTTTTCCCAAGCACACTCACATATAAGTATACATAAATATAGATCTATGTTTATGTACTCCTACACTCACACTAAGAGAGACATGGAAACAGCCAAAAACCACAAAATTCTGCCAACTCTTAGAAATCCTTATGCCCTTAGCAAAACAAACTAGATTACTCACCTGCACTTCTTCTGCGTCGGTACAGGTACCTTTGATGCAAATTTTTGTTATTGATGTGACTGACCACCCTGTAGGGAGTGTTGCGAGACAACTGATTGATGACATTGTAGCCTGCCTCTCTGTTATTGTCTCCATTGTTCCCTGGCAAATTCACCACTACTGTCTCATAGGAAGGCTTTCTTGTTGACTGGGTGGAAAGAAAAAAAAATAAAATACAGCTTCAGGCTGGAAAAATATCTTTTAAAAAAGCAGTCGATCCACATCATCCTATGTCATAAATGTGGATGGATCTAGAGAAATTGGGCTTAAGGTGAAACTTCTGTAGCCTATCTCTTTAACCCCTTCCCTGCTTTGCGCGGAACTGTTCCGGGCTGCCTAATCTCGTTATACTGCCGTGTGCCCAGAACGTTCCAGGCCTAGTTTACATGCATTTCTTGAGTGAGGCAGATCCTAAATTATTATTATTTTGTGGTTCCTAGTTAGTTCCCCTAGGTACTTGCGTCATTTGCACGAATTTTGAAAGTGCGGGATTTATGGTGTGCAATTTTTGAGATTTGCTTGTTTTGTCCCCTTTTACACCTGGCATATGACTGGAAACCTGTGTGACAAGCAAGGGGTTATGGTGCACTTTTTGTATCTCTGTATAAAAATCAAAATAAAATATTTCTCAGATGATTTAAAATAAACAATTTCGCAGAAAAATGGCTAATCTTCCATTTTATCAGAAAATCTAAACTTCCATAGAAAATTTTTTCCCCCTTTGGTGGGGTTTTCTCAGGAATTTGGTCTTTCACCTTAAGCCCAATTTCTCCATATCCGCTCCCATAAAGGTCAAATTATGCACTCTATGTTGAGAAAACATATAAAGACAAATGTTCACTTTTTCAAGAATTTTTTTTTCTTTTTTGCCTGAGGAAGAACTTTTTATGACCAAAAAAGCTTTTTCTTTTTCTTTTTCCTTTTCATTTCTAATTCTTTTGTGATTGATCATAATATTTTTTATTGTTTATGTCTAAAGCGCAGCTTTGCAACATTCAACTTTTCCCTTTTTCTTTTGCCATTTTAAGTAGGTTCAGTTTGGCTCTGTTGAGGCTCTGATGAGGCTTAGGTGTCCGGAAAACTAGATACCCACTTTTTGTGCCAAACAACTGCACTTCACAAAAATTAATGAATTTGAATGTAAGGCTTTTAACAAGTAATAGACTTTTATTTTTATTTTTATTTTTTTATTACTTAGTAACTTATATTGAAAAAATATTGATGAAAATAACATAAGCCTAACTTTACATAACCACTGCATACTGTTTTTCTCAAAAGTATGAATTTTGCCTTTCACATCTTTTCATTTTCAACTCCTCAACTATTACTGTAGAGACTTACTGGTGCTAGATAGCTGGAGCTAGCCATACTGTTCCTGTCGATGACACCCTCTTTGGGTTCATTAGGCCTGTTTTCTTTCTGTCCTGATGGGTTGGTGTCAGTGGGTTCATCTGTTGAAGGCAACCAGGGAAGAGTCTTTTAATCTCATCTATGTATAATCAAAACCATCCACCCATTCATCTATGCTGCTGCCCAAAGGCACCGCAACATAACTGATACCAAAGCCTTTTTCTACTTAATTTTCTCTATGAACTTGTCTCACCTTTAATTCTTTTATTTATTTACACCTTATGCTGAAAATGCATCAGACTCTAAGGAACATCATGCAAACTTATAAATAAGAACGTTTGTATATGTAGACTGGCTATGCCACACAAGTTTTTTGTCTTTTTCTTAGAACTATGAAATGTGCACACATATCGCTCTGCCTTTGTACGGCAGTATGAATCAAGTCTTTCATCACATCCATGTACACTGAAAGCCATTCATCTCTGAATCAGTCTTTTCAATCACATCTATGTATAACCAAAGCCATCCACCCATTCATCTATGAGTCAGTCTTTCCATAACATCTATGTACATGAATAATCAAAGCCATCCGCCCATTCATTTATGGATCACTCTTTCCATCCCATCTGTGTATAATCAAAGCCATACGCCCATTCATTTATGGATCACTCTTTCCATCCCATCTGTGTATAATCAAAGCCATCCGCCCATTCATCAGTGAATCAGTCTTTTCATCTAATCTCTGTATAATCAAAGCCATCTACCCATTCATCTATACATCAGTCTTTCCATCTCATCATTGCTTTGTTCTTTCTTCCACAGGTCTATCCACCCCTTTAACATTCATTCATAAATGAGTGCTTACATGGCATAGTACCCCCACCTTGGTCGTTGCCAGGACCTATAACAATGTGGGGTTCATCCTCAGGGGGGGAGGGGCAACAAAATGGCTCACAATACCCTTCCATGCAGGGTGGATAAGGTGGTACTATATTCATATGTCCTGGCTGGGATATGGGCACAGTAGTTGCTGAGGATGAAATCAAAGTAGAACATACGTGAAAACACCTTTGGACATTTTAAACAACGGACTTCAAAACGAGGCAAGCTTGCATAAAAAAAACAGTAAAACTACCTGCCACCTTATTCATCATCAAACAAGTCTGCTTCTCAATGTCATCTTATAGAAAAATCCAGATACAAAAATGATATGATGCTACCCATGCATACAAACTTGACTCACATATGTATGAACTATCAAAGGTCACAGGCATAAACTGTAGGAAGGTCAATTTTACATGAGGAAAGACAAAAAAAAATGCTTAAATTTGGAAGAAATGAACTACCAGGGACAGTTTGATCACAACGTATTTTTTGTAATCTTATTGTATTCCATGATCAAATATATTTTACACAAAATGCACATTACAGCAAAGATGCTAGATACAACAAGATGTGACACTCCCTTCTTCATGTCTGTTAGAAAGAAATCATGCATACAGTTTGTGCACTTATCAAGGACCCATGGTGCATTGCATGAAAAGAATACTTGATGTTTTATAAAGATAAAATAATGATGAAGATTTATTTAGTGCAACTGTGTTTCAAAAAAAAAAAAAAAGAAGCCAGAGTTTTTCCTACACCTTTTGAAGTTTAAATCATGAAATAAGTGACTTCAATCATGGCTTTCAGTGATAGCTGAACAATGAACAAAATTCAATGTTTTCCCTACACTGGCTTCGCAAAATATGACATTCTTCTTGACATCTGCACATTTGCCACTAGGTGGTGGTACAAAATCTGTGCATGCTAAACACACTAGCTCTCTCATCTTATTACATCTAGTATCTTTGATTACAGTCCTCTTCGGTTTCCACAAGAAAAGAAAAAAGAAAGAAAGAACAAATTTGCAAAATTCAGGAGTTCGACTGTTTCAGCCCAAGCCCATCAACATAATTATTACTGCAAAGGTTCTAAACCTCACAAGCATGGTGTGTACCTTTGTGCATATCATTCAACAGCACTGCATCAAGTAACTATTTCATTTATAGAAATGTGTGACCTCTATTTTGCGCAAAGGCAGATTTTGCACATCCCAGCTTCCCTTCGCTGCCTGATGTTTTACCAATATTTCAGAAAAAATTGGCCCTTCGTCTGGTTTATCCTTGTGTTGCTTATCTGGCCAGACTGCATTATTAAAATTAAGTTTGACCTTTACTTTCTTATGATGAAACCGGTACTAATTCATGGGTACTAAATGGCTTAGGTTCATGGATTACTGGATAGTTTTACTTTGTCTTCTTTAAATTTGATGTATGCAAAAAATTTACTCCTTATGACTTTGTAGATGCAATGGTGAAATGGATTAATGTGATGTTTACAGTAATACATATATTTGTATTGACAATATCAGTTACTCCCCATGGATATGACAGGCACAAATTGCACATTTCATTAAACTTGGGTAGGAAAGTATGAAAATCACAAAGGCTGTATTCATACATTGTGTTGTCCTTGTTGTTGTAGTAGTGGTACTAGTTGTAGTTGTTGACGTTGTTGTAGTTGGTAGGATTGTTGTCCGTGGCACATCCGACCCTGTTATGTTCGACCTCGCAGTAGACGCTGTTGTGCTCGAGCTACTAGTGGTATTGAGAACGGCACCACCAGTGACTCCACTGTTAGAACTTGCAACTACAGGGCTGCCATCAGAGTCCGGCTTTCTCACCTCCAGGATATACAAACATGTCACAGCTACCAAACTGGGGATATACAAATATGTCACAGCTATCAAACTGAGGATATACAAATATGTCGTAGGTACCAAACTTTGGATATACAAATATGTCACAGCTACCAAACTGAGGATATACAAACATGTCACAGCTACCATATTGGGGATATACAAATACATGTCAGTCACCCAACTGGGGATATAAAAATATGTCACAGCCACCAAACTGGAGATATATAAACATGTCAGTCACCAAACTGGGGATCTAAAACATGTCACAGATACCAAACTGGGGATATACAAAATATGTCACAGCCACGAAACTGGAGATATATAAACATGTCAGTCACCAAACTGGGGATCTAAAACATGTCACAGACACCAAACTGGGGATATACAAAATATGTCACAGCCACCAAACTGGAGATATATAAACATGTCAGTCACCAAACTGGGGATCTAAAACATGTCACAGACACCAAACTGGGGATATACAAAATATGTCACAGCCACCAAACTGGAGATATGCAAACATGTCAGTCACCAAACTGGGGATATAAAACATGTTACAGATACCAAACTGGAGATATATAAACATGTCAGTCACCAAACTGGGGATCTAAAACATGTCACAGATACCAAACTGGGGATATACAAAATATGTCACAGCCACCAAACTGGAGATATATAAACATGTCAGTCACCAAACTGGGGATCTAAAACATGTCACAGATACCAAACTGGGGATATACAAAATATGTCACAGCCACCAAACTGGAGATATATAAACATGTCAGTCACCAAACTGGGGATTTAAAACATGTCACAGACACCAAACTGGGGATATACAAAATATGTCACAGCCACCAAACTGGGGATATGCAAACGTCAGTCACCAAACTGGGGATATAAAACATGTCACAGATACCAAACTGGGGAAATGCAAATAAATCACAGCTACCAAACGAGAGACACAGAAACAGCGTACTTATTCCAGCTAAGTTGTGAAAATCTCTCATTTTTGCATCTAGTAATAGAATAAACTATGGTCACATCATTAATAGAAACCAGTTTAACACTCACCAAAATGCCATCAACAGAACCAAACCAAAGATGATACATCTTTGCCAGCCACTGCAGACATTCCTGAATGGCCGAGATATCAAACTATCCAGTGTAGTTTTACTGCTGCTGACGCTGGCACCTCTGCTGATGCTGCTGCGGTTGTGGCTACCACCACTGACATGCCGACTGCTGGATGAAGAATTTTTGCTGGCTCCACCGCTGTTGGTATGTTTGGGTGCCACGGAGCTGGAAATAGGAATGGATTTTCTTAACAACCAGCAACTCAAATAACATCTCCGGACCTTAGTTCTTGTTCGCTCCAACTCCACTTTTTGCACAAACGTTAAATGTTTACGGCTTTAGTATTATGATAAGGAGTTACAATAAATCAGAACTATGAAACGGCTTTGATAAGTGCCACAACTCATTTCAAACTAGTGTCAAAGTGTGCATTTGTCATACCTCTGCTACATAGTAAAAGATCTCCAGTTTTTCAGAAAATGGAGCTACAACAAACAAAAGAACTAAAGCTGCGACTTGCAAAAAGTAAATGTGAAATAGCTTCAAGTTACTCACTATCAAACTGATGTTTTCCTGCAAAAACTTTCATGAGTTAGGTTATTTGACAAAGAAAAAAAGTTTTTTTTTGTAGTTAGTTCCAAAATGTGTGTTGAACATTTAATTTGACATTTTGGCCTCGTCTTTCACTTACACCAGTTAAAACTAACTTTGCTATGCTAAGGCCATATATGCTACCGTTGCAATGTGTTGTGTTTCATTATCGTTAATACCAGTCACACTTTGATACAAATCTTTGCTCATAAAATGACTGTAACTCCAGTTAGCACTGCAACTACAGCAATTTTTGCACATTACTTGATCACCGTTTCCCCAGTAAATGCTTCATACAACAAGTAAACATGCCTTGAAGTGACTGGTGGCATCATTATCTCAGAATCAAATGGTATGATTTAAAAGCAAAAGTTTTAAAGAAACTAGGCATGAAATATTTCCTGAGCTTACAGCCCCATACACCACAACAACCAACATGACAATGATGCAAAAGCTAAATATTGTCACTGCTCTCAGATAACAGTATGTGTCCGACTTATGCAAAAAGGCAACTAATGATTCATTGCATTCCTGAGGAGAGGGCTATCAAATAATATCATAGAAAAAGAAATGCGCCAACAGGAAAATGTAATAATCCAACAGAATCCCAATGGTATAAATGACAGGAAAAGAAAGTTTTTTGTTAATATCTCACATGCGTCAAAAATGACTTATGTTATTAGCACCAAGCGGTGACAAAATGCTTCTCTTATTTACTTATGTGAGGGTTGCTTGAAGACAGAAAAAAGTACTTTAAAAAAAAAAGTGATCTTTCAGGGCAAGGGGGAAAAACCCGGAACAGAAACTATCCCTATATGTAATCACTGCAAAACACAGGTACACTGAGCTAGATCAACATACACTTTCAAAAAAGCTCCTCATGAAACTGCCATATGCATTAATGTTGCACAGTTGCAGTGAAGCAGATCAACGTACACTTTAGTTTTTTCTGCTCACAAAATAAAAATTGGTAAACTTATATCCCTGCAGTGCTTCTAATTTTTCTGGACAATCTGCACCTCTGCAAATGGCCCAACACAAAACAGCAACTAAAAAGTCCCTTAAATCTGTCAGCAAAAACAAAACACATATTGACTGTTATCTCACCTTGCTGTGCTTATGGTAGAGATGGATTTTGTACTAAGGCTGCTTGTCGTAGACTTGAGACTGTCATATCTTTTCAATTTTCCCAATCGTCGATTCATCTTTTCCAATTGGTCAATACGAACTTCTAAATTATCAGTCAATTTGCATAACTCTTTCACAGCTCCGACATTTTCCATGAAAATGCGATCCTGTACAATAATGGAAGATAAGAATTGCAATAAGAACTACAATGTTCAGAACTTCCACTGGAAAATACTGGAGTGAAATAACTAGGTTCATATGCATAAAACAAAAACCATACGAAGACCAAGACGGAATAACGAACTTAGTCCAGTTCTAAAGATTGTTTGGTTAATTAAAAAAATGTTTACAATGTCTATTTTGCTCCAAAGCCCAGTTTTTCTATTTAAGTAATGCCCCCCTCTGACGAAACAGGTTGCTTTTCTTTATCTCCATTAACAAGGCATCTGGGGACTTTCAAACGAAAAATTGATTTTTTCAGTTTCATGGATGTGCGACTGTTGTTTTTTCATCTGAGTCTTCATATATGAAGGGCAATATTCATAATACAGACTGTAAGATTCCATCCTCTTTGTTAATAACTAGTTGATTAAAATGTTACTTACTTTTATTAGAAAACACTGGGACATTAACATATTACATTCTTGATTCATGCATATCAGGTAAAACTATTGCTTCATTAACTACTAGGAGGTCTAAGTGTTATTTACTTCACAGCTGGGACGTTCTTTATTTTATTAACTTTTTTAAAAGGTACATTGTTTATGCTACTGTCTAGCAGAGGCTCAAATAATTCTTAATTAACAAACATGAGGTCAATTTGTTTGTTAATTTAGTAATAATCGTGGAGTTAAAGTGTTCCTTACTTTATTAACAACTAAAAGGTTCTCTATGGTTTCACCACTGGATAGGACAACATCCTCTGTGACTTGGACAGCATCAGGTAAGACATCTAGTACCTCCTGGGCCAATACACCTGTAAAAAAATACCAACATAATATACTCACTCAAGCCCGAAATTTGTGCAAAGCCTGTACTCATAATATATCAAACAAACAAAAATAAATAAATAAATGAACCAGTATATCCATATGTGTGGTCAGTGCTTTTATACAGATGTGAATGTTGGACAATGAACAAGGACATAGAGAGGAAACTAGAAGTAGCAGAGACATGGTTTATTAGAAGAAAATTGAGAATATCATGGATGGAGAACAATTCAAATGAGTCGATCAGTATTGAGAGACCTTAATCTGAAAAGATCATTAATTAAAACAATAAGACAGAGGCAACTGAAATTTCTAGGACACATTCTGTCGCCTCAGGAGCCTTGAACATCTGGCAGTCACAGGGAAGATCAAAGGCAGGAAAAGCAGGGGTAGACAGAGAAAAACTTTCACTGACAGTCTTAATTCATGGACAACAAACAAACGTCACAACAACAGCTCCTTCTTGAGGCTGGCTAATGGCAGATCCGAGTGGAGAGCCATGATCGCCAATGTCTGTTCCAGACAGGGCAACTGATGATGATGATGATGATGAATGAATCTACATTAATAACACAGGAACTTCAGACACTGCAATACCCCTTTCCAACACTTTCCTACTCCCATATTTATATCAAATGCATAACCTTTAAATTTTATGCACTTCTTGTTGATCTCTGGAAAACACTCATATATGCAATTCATCCAGACATTACAAACATGAAGGATTCATTTTAATGATAATGTTATTTTCATCTCCCATTTATGACTGACTCTAATTCTTTTCAGCTTCAATGTGCAGTTTTGTATTGTCTTGTCTCTGACATGATGCTTTTTTTTCTTTTTGTTCCAAGACATATTTGTAAGTATGATGCACTATTTCAACACTCACCAGTGTCTTCTCTATTGGTAGGAGGGATTCCTGCATGGTCTGCGTAATCATCCTTGTACTTGTATTTGTATATGCGAAGTTTGGACACGTTCTCCAGCTGGTTCTTGGGGTTTACCTAGAAAAATCCAAGAGATTTGATCATATAAAATAACAAGTATAATGAGAGATGAATGTATGTACGGAAGATGGCATGCAATACTGTTTCTTCTGTTATTGACAAATGCGTGTATGTACAGAAGTTGTCACTTGGTATTTCATTTTTTCTGTCTGTTTTTGATAGATAAGTTTTTATACAGACATAACACTCTGTACTTTATATCTTCTGTCCGTTTTCTTGTCTTTGCACCTCTGCATCTGCCTACCTATTCTCTCACTTTTTTCCCACTGTCTTTTTGATATTTGTTATTTCTTAATGGACTCCCCCCCCCCCCCCCCCCCCCCACTTCAGATTATTCAATCCTTTTTCAACTATCATTTGATAGCCACACCGCTCCATCCATGTCCTTTCATCTTAATTTTCTCTAAGTCTACAAAGATGACATAATTGTCAGTCAGTGACAAGAGGTGCTTTGCCAGATGTACAAGAAAGCACAGCGTATACTGCATGCCATTAGTGAGGCACAAAAGAAGGAAAGAATAAAAGCATGATCAGTTTAAAAATGTGAAACCAAAAAAAACAAAAACAAACCAAAAAAAAAAAAAAAAAGTGTAATTAAAACATAAATCAACTATGAGATCAGAGGCAGCAATTTCCCCACCTCCTCAATGTTTTCCTTCGCTCTTTTGTCTGACGGATGAGTCAAATGTCCTGTTAGCCTCATATTTCCATGCACGGTCATGGCCTCCTCTGGGTGATCAGTGTTGACCCCAACCTTTCCCATGTGATAAACCGACTCCTGGGTCTGCCCCTTCTGCCACATGACATCCACGTCACTGTCAAACTGACCTGGGTTGGATGCCTGAACAAAGATCATAATGAGATCATTCAAAGTTCAAAAACACTATCACACACTATGACTAGTCACCAGAAAGAAAATTTGACAACAAAATAAGTACTACTGGTAATCACACTACTGAACATGAATTGAAATGAAAAATTTACAACTCCTTCACCCAAGAGCAGGATTGTAATACACTGATGTGATTACGGTACAACTGCAATATTTTGTTAGAAAATAAATATCAAATTATATTATATTGAGAGTCACATAGTAAACTATCCAAAGTCAACTTTCTTCAAAACTTGACATATCTGACATGCTAGCCACTCTTGACAGCCCACAGGTATTGTTATGGGTTAGGGGCTAAGTTCTGAAAACCAGTGGTTAAAATAAAGATAATGTTTTTCTTTTTAAATATTGTAACTATTAAGTCTGACAAAGAAAGTCACTCAGTCTTTTGTTTCTCCTGAAAAATTTGTAGAAACCGAGCTGTTATAGTTTACCTCCCAGCCCTCAATATGCAGATCACATAGGGCCATTATATACAAAAAGAGTAGCTAAGTCTAGCGGGCTGCTAATTCTTGTATACTAATTGCAGGTTTAGCAGCATATTAGTCTTAGCAATGCTTTTAATATGGACCCATGTTATTAGATATTTCCTGAAACAGACAGATGTCCCAAAATTATTATGTATGACTGGTAGAAACAAAAAATAATACGCATTTCTTTCTATTCTCCTTTCAATTCCATATTCCATTTTATTTCATTTTATCCCTTGTGATCTGTATCCCAAAAATATTGTTCACTAATACATCTTCTATTAAGCCATGTGCAAAATAATTTGAGCCTGGAGAGACAGATACAAACTCAATCTTTTCACAGACACAGGCTGTTTATGCAGTTGTCCGATAAAGAGACCTGCTTACCCTAACAATGATTCTGTCTGAAACACTGCCCACAAGCATGTAATCTTTGTCTCCGCTGTGGGCATGCAAACTGACCACCAAAAGAAAGTACCGCTGGTCAGGATTGGGTTTGCCTTTCTTACGCATATTGTTACTGGTTGTCTCACTAAAGTGCAGTCGACCAACTGTTGCTTTCGTCTCCTGGTCAGCAGTCAGATCAACTCTGTTTGTCAATATAAAATATAGAATATCAGAGCCATTTCCCTTAAAAATATTCGACAGAAACCATAGAAACAATAAAAATGCTCATATGTGAGTGTGCATGGGAAAACCCGGTGTAACAGGCCAAAATATACCCCCCGCCCAGAATATACCCGGGGTTAAACTGGCCTAGCCCAGAATATCCCCCGGGGTATATTCTGGGCTAGGCCAGTTTATACCCCGGGGTTACTTTGGGCTAGGCCAGACTATACCCCCCCAGTCCAGATTATACCCCCTGCTTTTTCTTTAAAAACAAGTCAAGACCACAGTTTATTTCAGCCTGTTCTTCATCACTGTCATCAGATATCATATTAAGACATACATGAACACATTCTTGACACCAACAAGTCATAATGCAATTTAGAGAAAATAATAATAACAGTTTATTTCAGCCTTAGTTTACTTTGGTGTACATACATGGGCCTACATTCTCGACTCCTGTAAATCATGATACATTTTAGAAGGAACAAACATGTCTTAAAATGCATTGATATACAAAAGAGTTGAGTATCCATTCAAACTGACATGATCAGACTTCAGCATTAATTTCACTCGTGAGTGTTGGTGATATTATTATGATTATTATTATTTTGATAGTTAGTTGGCCATGAGTAAAACATGCATTGTATTTTTTGTTATAATGATGTAGAGAGAAAAGGCCAGAAAAGAACACACAGAAAAAAATAACAATGATAATCCAACTGACAGATAGTGCAATTCCATCATCCAGCAGATATAAAACTAAATAGGCACTTAATGTTTGCGACTGATGAACTCCACCTGTCCAGATCCACTTGAAACGTTACAGAATGCTAACCAGTAATAATGATAACAATAAGAACACGAAATCATGTTATTTACTCTTGAAAATATAGAGAAATATCAATATCAGAATCATCATCATCATCTTGGAAATTGCAAAGATATGAGAGGGAGTGTAAAAATGGCAGCGTATGCTTACAAATCATTCTAGAATTTATAAGCAGCAATGTATGTGTATCAACTTTATATAAAAAACGTGTTAAATCTTTTCAAATATTCAAGTAGAACTGGACAGAAAGCTTTAGTGAAATACTAAATAGCCTTGACAGTTGTGTAGGCCGACAGAGTAAGTCCACTGAGACAAAAGTAGTGCATTATAAAAGGTAATAAGATCTATAGCATGTTGAGGCAAAATTCAATGGATCATGTTACATTAACAGTATTTCTTGTTAGTGAGTATCATTCTTTGATAGGTTATTTGTAGAAAGATATACATTTCATGTACATTACGGTTTAAGACACTGGATTAGTTTGCAAGGTATTTGAAAGATTGAACTTATGTGTTATAACTTATAGTGAGTAAGGGAATGTCACTCGCGAGTGAAATGAAATAAAAATAAAAAAAGAAAAGACCTTGTCCGTCTTTACCTTCCTAAGCTTAACACGTCCCTTGCCAAGGGATTTAACAACTGTGTATTTGTACACAAAAAAATATTTAAAATGACTTCATTTTTATGAGTCCGTTAATTATTTCATCCATTGGGACTAAGTGTATGTCAGTGCCAAACAAACAGTACCGTGCAAATTTTACTCAATGGCAACCAACTACAAAAACAACTACAACATGCCAACGAACGTGAGTGACACTAATCCAGTGCCTTAAACCATGAGCTACATAAAATGTATACATTTCTACAAATACGCTATCAAAGAATTTACTAACAAGACATGTTCATGCAACATGAACCATCGAATTTTTGCCATAACATACTATAATTACTTTCTGCAAAGCACTGTTGTCTCAGTGGATTTAATCTGTCATTTCACATGACTATCAAAGCTACTTCGCTAAAGCTTTCAGTCCAGTTCTACTTGAATAGTTGAAAAGATTTAACACATTATTTTTTACATGTACTTGGTACATATACACATATATTATTGCTGCTTATAGATTCTAGAATGATGTGTAGGTCATTTTTATATTCCCTCTTATCTTTGTATTATTCCAAGATGATGGTGATTCTGATATTGATTATATTCTCTTTATTTTCAAGAGTAAATAAGATGATTTGGTTTTCTTATTGTTATTATTGTATATTACTGGTCAGCTTTCTGTAACGTTTCAAGTGGATCTGGACAGGTTAAATTCATTATGTGAAACAATTTTAGTATGTATTTAGTTTTGTGTGAAGTATTTAATGTCTGCTGGATGATGGAATTGCACCATCTGCCAGTCCAGTTGTTAAAATGTTGTTGTTTTTTTTTTTCTCTATGTATTCTTTTCTGGCCTTTCTCTCTGCATCAGTGTAACTTTATATATAGATCTAGTTGTTCCGACATATCAAGCACATTTCTGATTTTCAAAAATTATAATAAGATTCAGATAACTTTACACTTATGAGTCTTATAATTAGTTCATACCTTGCCACTAAGTATATGTTAGTGGTGCCAAACAAAAAAATTACAATACATGTTTAACTCATGGACAACTAATTATAAAAAAACCAAAACAATAACAATACCAACGGACACAAGTAAAATTAGTGTTAAAGTTTAATCATATCAGTTTCAATTGATTTTCAATCCTTTTGTATATCAATGCTTTTTAAGCATGATTATGTCCTTTTAAATGTATCATAATTTACAAGAGTCAAAAATGTATGCTTCAATATGATATCTGATGACAGTGATAATGAACCATTCAAACTAAAGTTGAAATAAACTACGGTCTTGACTTGTTTTTAAAAAAAAGTAGGGGGTATAATCTGGACTGGGGGGGTATAGTCTGGCCTAGCCCAAAGTAAACCCCGGGGTATAAACTGGCCTAGCCCAGAATATACCCCGGGGGATATTCTGGGCTAGGCCAGTTTAACCCCAGGTATAGTCTGGCGGGGGTATAATCTGGCCTGCTACACCGGCATAAGACGGCAACATGACATTTTGAGTTCTGTACATATAATAAAAGACAAGACATTTCTGATAAATTGAAGTCAGTGACAACCCTAAAACAAGATTTTGAGAAAACGGCATTTAATCCTATAAGTGGCAATAGCTAATTGACCAAGTAATATTGGAGTAATTGCTGTTAGGAGACCGTAGTCTAATAACTAAGCAGTTATAGAGATCATAGTGAGTAGTGTTCACTGCTCATCTACAGTTTACCATTGTGACATGCCACGGTCCCCTAGCAACAGCCAAGTCGGAAGTTTTTGGATCTTGTTAGGAGACCGTAGTCTAATTACAAAGCCGTTATAGAGATCATAGTGAGTAGTGTTCACTGCTCGTCTACAGTTTACCCTGTAACATGCCACGGTCCCCTAAACAACAGCCAAGTTGGAAGTTTGTGTCGGACCCATATTTTCACTTCAAAGCCGTTTTTCTGAAAATCAGCTCTGCCGACTTATGCCGGGTTTTCCCATGCACACTCACATATTTCCATCTGCTGTCTCACACATAATATTATTTGTATCATTTCTAGGCATCTCTTTGCATACCACCATGGCCAGTGCTGCTCTAAATTATTCATAAGTTAAAAAAAGGTAAGCAGAAGAAAGCAGAGCGAGACTGTTTTCTTCTTCCTGGCGAGGCAATTAGTGCCACAGCAGAGGTTGCCGGTTCAAGCTCCTCTTAGTCACTTGTTTTTCTTCTTTCTTTAACTCCCACATGTCTGAGGACTATAAGCACTCACTTTTAAATGCCTAAACTATTCTCTGATCAAGGTTATTCAATGGCTCATTTTGCTCAAACACAAAGGGCCGTAATACCATAGGTGGCGCTCCAAGCACTTTCGCATTATCCGACTCGATGTTATCAATATGGCGAACGTTGCAAGAAGGATTTATTTAAATCTATTTGGATTCTTGAGCATGATTTGATCAACATTAGGTGCAGCTATGGTGTTTTCTTGCCTTATGATGCAAATGGCTGTATATACCGTGCATAGCTTTATTTTAAAAAATGTGTTTATCATGTGATTTTAGGCATCAGCCATTATCTCATTAAATGAGCTTATGGATCATATTCCCATGCAAAGTGATTTATTGATTGTAAAATCGGAGTTGTAGCCCTATGTACCTGAAATTGAAACACTTTTTCAAAAAAAATTCTTTTTTATGCTTGCAATTCCCCGATAACCTGTCGCCTTTCTATACTCTAATCCTGATTGGCAGTGAAATAAATTATACTCCAGTGAACAGTGTGTGTGTTTTCTTAGTGTTTACTATATGAAAACTTGTTTTATGTTGTGATTTGTATGATTGATACGACTTAAACGTTAACCAATTACTTAAAGTGATATTGATATTAACGAAACATATTTACTGACAGAAATAATAATATAATACAAACAAATTAGGTGGGAAATCTGAAACCAGGCAGGGATTGAGATTAAAAGTAGGTACTCAAAACTGATTTTGGAAAGTCGCTGTATAGACACTTAAATTAAGTTTTCCAATTGAAAGACCTCACTTTCTTAAGAATTTTGATACCAAATTTGTCCCTGTATCTCAATATTTATAATAATAATAATGTATAGTATTTATATAGCGCCTATCCATTTAAAATGCTCTATGCGCTTTACAGAAACAACATGTCAACCACAGAGCAGAATGGAGCTGCCGGCGAAGCGCTCAACACACTGCACTGCTTCTTTCTCTCTCCCTGTCTCGCTCACTCTCTCTCTCTCTCTCTCAGAGCGAATTGTAACGCAGCCTGTTAGGCGCAGTTCACAACTCACAACAGTTCACAACTCACAGCAGTTCACAACTCACATCAGTTCACACAACACACAACTCAAATAATATTAGAATATTTATTAATAACAATATATATTTAATAATGAATAATAAATTCTGGCGGGGGGGGGGGGGGGGGTGATATGGATAACTTTTAATCTATTAATTTCAATTTTCAATTTGGCAAAGTTATGATCATCTGAATTTTCATGAAAACACCACCGGTGCGTTATCACTGCAAACATACCAAACTGTAAACACATTCTGTTTACAGACAACAAGCCTAAATTTTATCAAGGGTTTAAATTATTAATAAGTGGTCTTTTATTTGAATCAAAAATGCCTCTACATTAAATTTCACTTTTTGACAACGGAGACAAAAATGTCAAAATTTATCAGTTTTCACTGTCATTATAGAAAATCGACAGATTGACGCAGAAGTAAGAAACACATCATTGTGCTGGTTATTCGAAGGCCTATCCACAGAAGGATAAACGAAATGGTTATTTTCAAAATCAACAGCCATATTGAAGCTTAATTTAGGAGAAAAAAATGCGTAATTTCGCAAATTTTAAAACTCCATACAAACATAAAATCGACATACACATACAACAAATGACTTTCCGTAGCCCAGGCAAAAATATACCAAAATAAAGGTTAGTTATTCAATGTAATCCAAATATCAGTAAATTGTAATTTTGAGTCTGTGTGATCAGATCCATCTTGAAACGATATATGGGTGTTACTCAGCTCCCGCAGATTAGCGATTTTGGCCGTTAAAATGTCCGATAGTGACTACTTTGGGTTCATAATATTAAAGTTATAACAGCAATGTCATGGAATTGAAAAATAACGTTTGAAAGAGGTATTATTTTCAATGATATTATTGGTATGTGGCATTTTAAGTTATTTTATTTTGGTGCTGAACTACAGAGGAATAAGAACGACCCAATTTGATTGCGGCAGTGCCGATAACCACCGTGATTTTTGCAAAAGGGAACAATGCAATAATCTGGCATTTTGGAGAGAAAATTACAGTTTATTATGCGCAGCCGTCACTTCATGGAGCATCAGTATAGGGCAAATCAAGCGGTCACTTCCGGGATCGGCTGCTGTTTGTTTACCTCCAGTTACTGCGCGCCCCCTATCGGATTAAGGGGAAATAATTTCAGCAAAATGAGCCATTGCGTTCAGATCTACCAAATTTCATAATAAACTGGATCACATTAATTACTGGTCCTCATGAAGGAATTTCTCAACATAAAAAAAAAAAGTCCTTCATTCATAACAAGATCCCTTTCCCTCTCTCAATTTCCCTCTCCCTCATCTTCAATTTCCCTCCACCAAATATTTGGCCTTTAGCTAAAGACTCCGTCTACTCACATCTTACTAATATTTTGCTTGCACTCACCTGACAGGATGAAATGATTTTTTACTCCTATCAGACTGAGACTGTTCAATCTTGATGTGTTGGTTCTGAGACTCCATCTAGCAAGGAAAATAATTTGCAAATAATATTTACTTTGGTAACAAGAGAGTGACTAAAGTTTACCTACAGTATTGGCGAGTGCAGGGCCAAAAACATTATTCTTTTTTTCCACTTGTTACTTTTCCACTTGGACCTTCAAATCATCACTGCAAATTTTCAGTGAATCACCAGTACAAACTAGTTCAAAGTTATCTTTAAAGCAGAAATTACTCATGCCCAGAATGGGTTTGACTCATAAGAAGTGAATTCTGAAACCAAATCAATGTGTCCTTATCACTGCAAGTCGTTACATAAAGCTCTTACATGAAGTAATGACCTGCAAATGGGAATAACAGATAAAATCCCGGCTAGCATCCCTATGTCAATCCAATGTAGATTTGTAGAAGATTACTGTAAGGTTGGTAGAATTACTGGAAGAGCGGGTTCACCACATCAAATCGATTTTGGTTGATGTTGTAACCAGCAAATCTACGTAGGAACAATGTCATACCTATGTGCAAATTTGATGTCAATCCTATGCATCGGATTTGTATAGGTTTGCTGGCTGAGATACGAATAACAAATAACTATGTCTATATTTAGCAAATTATGCAGAGCAATTTTCCTTTATGATAGACAAACCAGGCTTCCATCCTCCACTGCGTTATGAAATAACAGATTGCTGATAGAAATTCTCTGGCTACCTTAACTCCGTAAAAGTGAAGATAAAAGCTCTCTATCTTCTTGACGCCCTCAGCAGTGCGAATGTACTTGGCATGTCCGTGAAGACGCATGTGAACAGTGACCTGGAAGTGGTTCTTTTTCTGACAGACAAATGCTTCATCTGGGACAGAAAAGTTGAAGCCTTTGTCGGCATCCACTCTATACTGTGGAGTTGGTCTGTGAGAGGAAAACACAGGATGATTCTAACTTCAAACACATTTCAAATCATAATCACTGAATAAGCACGGTTTGAAAACCTACAAATCTTTCTGATAAGCAATGCCAGACAGTGTAGAATCACATCTACCCTTTCAAAGAAAATAAAAGAAACATTGCAAATATTGGATTGATGATGACAAAGTGATTGTACAAAATATAATGTATAGATTTGAAATTCAAATGCCAAATATCAATATTTCATAATTCAGACATTGTGGAAGCCAAGACAGTAATGACAGAAATTGAATAATATGTTACAAGTTATTTTCTCTGGTCATGAGTTTAACGCAGTCATATCTTGTCACATTCTGGGACCACAATAATTAAAACATTTTCACATTTCCACTTTGATATTATGTTTGGATGGCCTAATTTATTTTGTGGCTAGAATTAATAGATAAAGTAACTTAACAGTAATTCTTCATGAGTTCATGAGTAGGAAAATGCACATGCACCCACATCCATTCAATATCAAGTAGTGACTAAGTAGACAATTAAATTGGATTTTTAAAAAGCTGACTTTGTAAGCATCTCTATAAATCGCACCCAGTCAATCTTTTTCCTTCACACTGAAATTTTGTGTTTACACTCTTCTGACTCATTCGTATAAATTATGTGTGTTAATTTCTCAGATCTAAATGTGATTTTGTCCATATCTATTACGGTCATTAACTGATAATTTTTAAAAAATATGAACCTATTCTTTCTAAGGTAGGCTACCTTGCAGGATTTCGAGAACTGAAGAAACAAATAAGTGAAGGTGTTTCTGGGTTTGTTTTCGAAATTCAATTTCTCCCCTACCTTCAGGCATAATGAAGAAATGAACATTTGAGGGTTTTATTCATAATCTTCCACAGAAGTCAAAGTCCACCATACTTACAGGTCTTTAAGGTCCCCATCTGTGAGGATAACCCACTGTGACTGTGTATAAGGCTGCCATTTGATGACCTGATATGTACTGTCTATAAAGGCACCATTGGAGTCGATGTCATAGGGTGGAAGATCCTCCTCTCCAGCCGAGCAGTCCCCCATGTAACTGCTAAACTGTGCTCCTGCATGATTGTCCAATATAAGATGAGAATCAGCAAACCTGTCCGAGACATACAGGATGTCCCAAAATACTGGCTCCACAGGTATTTTTCCTTGTATGACAATTGAAGTTGTTCATTTTATTCAGATTTAAGACGGCTTTGAAACTACCAATAGAAGATTGTATTATTCTTGGATTCAGTGTGTATCAAAATGTCCCGAAATCCAAAGCTGTCAATTTGAGCATTTATTGTAATGAAACTTAAATACATTTTTTGCCTACGATCCAGACTTTTGGGACACCTCACATATACAAAGTGTTGGACAAAAATATGATAGGGAATGAGGGGGCGAGATATTAGAACACTGTCCCTCTCACTTATGTTTCATGTCCTGTGTCTGTAGAGTTACGCTACTGTATCTGACATATGATTATGTAAACAAATTGTTCATAAGCAAAGCATTTTAAACTATTATATTCCCACCATCTATTACAGTACCTTGCATCCACTGTACAAAAAAAACAAAAAAAACAGAATGAAAAAAATTGTTTAGATAGTAAATATGGAACTTATATTTTAATTCCCAGATGGCCTTTGCAAAAATTTAAGAAAAAAAAATCCTCTGACTTGTAAAGAAAGTTCAACTATCATTTTCCCACTTTCTCTCTTAAACTGCCAGGATTGAGGGCAATGTCAACATGGGCATGGCGAAAGTGTTTACCCTTTAGCCCTCCTCTCCCGGTATCCCAGCCCAGGTTTACTGTTACAATAGGGGACCCCTATACTTGTCACTCTAAGATTGATTTCCCTATAAACCTGCAGACCTGCCTTTAGCCAGTAAAACAAACATCTCCACACTGCACACTTAAAAGTTTAAGGAAAAGGGAAGGAACGGTGACTAGTGCTTGATTTCTCATTAACTTCCCACTTCAAGTTTCTTTACTTCCCTCATTCATACTTTTGCATTTCAGTTTTACTTTGTCTTGTTTGTTTGTTTAGGCAAGAAGTATTGGTTTCTCAAAGATATTGAAATTCATTTTCTTGGTTTCTCAAAGGTATTTGAATTCATTTCTTGGTTTCTCAAAGGTATTTGAATTCACTTTCTTGGTTTCTCAAAAGTATTTGAATTCGCTTTCTTAGGAAGAAAAACAAGATGTAACTTTTCACCTGGTCTTATATAAAGAGAAATAAAGACAGATTTTAAAAACTAAGAAATAAAAATAATGTGCAGTTGCCAATAAACAGAATTTATCTCAGTAATAAAGTAAAGAAAGTGTGAACACAAGCAGCTTTCAAGGCTCTGAGATTACGGAAGCTACAAATCACAATGACAAAGATATGTTATTTTGGCAATAACACTACAGCTTTGCTGCTGTTACAAAAATAAGTATCCATGTTTGTGCCTATCATTAGAGCTATGTGTAATTATGTTAGCGTTTTCATGTAATTACAAGGCGGTATTTTCGTTTAATTTCATCTGCCTTTCTGCATGTCGATAATTTTGTTTCTATAGGATGCTCACTGTGTTCCTCAACATTATAGAATGTTAAGTTTCTTTAATAATTCATTTATTCCTCTCCCCAATAATAACTCTACATCTATCTTTCTCTCTCTCTGCCTCTCTCTCTATTTTGTGTTTTTGTGTAGGTATGTGTGAGTGTGTGTATGCCCCCCCCCCCTCTTTCTTTCTCTCCTTGTCTCTCTTTCTCTCTCTCTATCCCTCTGTATCTCTCTCTCTGTCTGTCTTTCTCTCTGTCTGTCTCTCTGTATGTATGCGTGTGTGTGTACACCCTCTCTGTCTCTTTCTCTTCTCTCGCACTCTCTCTCTCTTTCTCTCTCTGCCTCTCTCTCTCACTCTCTCTCTGTGTCTTTCCCTCAGGCTCTCTGTCTCTCTCTCTCTTTCTGTACATGCGTGTGTGCATGTATGTGCATATCTCATCCTTGTTCTTTTGTCCCATATGTAGACAGAAACTGCTTGACTGTGGTGACGATTTGTGAGATTAGTTATGAAAGCTGTCATAGAAGAAGTCTAAAGATTACGTCCAACTGTTATAGCTGTTTCAGCTAGATCCATTTTCATGTATATCCAAAGAAGGCAATATGCCTGAAAATCCATGAAAGAATTATTTTGACATGGACCTACAGCACATCTTGTCCTGTCTGAAAGAGGCTAGGATCTACAATTTGACTTAGAAACACATTTACGAAACTCTTTTCAGACCTATACGTAAAAACTTTTGAGAATTTCACCAATGAAATACCGTAGCATAGTCAAGCTCTATTTCAACAGTGTTGGATATTTGAAGTGTTACATTTTTAATCACTTAACCTGTCTCCTGATTTATAGATTTCCGTGCCAATTCTTAACCATTTTTTTGTGCCTCCAACAGAAGCACATCTGGTCCTTTCTGAAAGAGCCTAAGATCTACAACTTGATTAAAAACATTTATACACGTTTACAAAACTCTTTTCCAATTTATATAAAACAACTTTTGAGAATTTTACTGATGTAATAAAATTTACACAGAGCTAGATCTAATTAATTCTATTTGTGAAATTTAAATTGATGAAGCTTTGAACAGCAAACATAAATTAATTACCGTACCCATAGACTAATAAAATACCCAGACTGGATGATCCCATTGTGTGACGTCACAAAACAGCGAAAGGTCATGAACCATCTGCCATTTGAGGTTTACGGTAGCGATCAACACTTCAGCATAGCTACAATTTTGAATGATACCACTTTGACGCGCCTACTGAACGCGGAAGTTTGGTTCTGCACCAAGAAATTGATACATGTACAACCAATCTTGACAAATAAAAAGAAACTTCTACTGCAGATAGAATTAGATTCGGAATTTCCGGAGCGGCGGCCATGTTGGATATACGGTCGCCGCTCGGGAAATTCCGTAAAAAAATGACACAGCCCGAAGCTCGTGTTTCCAGACTGGTTAATTTATTAGTCTGTGACCGTACCCAAATAGACCTTGAAAGGTACAAAATGGTCGTTATCGTGCCAATGCTCTGTAAAATCCAAACTCAAACTTAAACTCAAACCTCTGTTTCCGGAACATACCTGGTGGTTCCTGTTTAATGCTGAGAATGCCATTCATGTTGTGCATCATGTTTGCATTGAGCGTGCCTGTAGGTGAGTCTGAATACTTCCTCTTCTTATTGACCTGGTTGGCGATGTTAGACATACTGGAATAGATAGACAAACGATCAAGCTGAGATAACTCAGTGAATGACAGTCTAAAATAGAGAACTGATCAGACATAAGATAATATTGTCACCATTCCCTAAAACTGTAGTAACTGGTTTTGACTACTTTTCAGGAGAAACAAAAAACTGCTTTATTTTAGCATAGCAGGTCTCGTGACCATGACTTTTTGAAGCTTTGCTATTCGATTATTATTCAGCTAAAGAGTCTAGAACCAAGATCATTTGATGCGGTATTGAGTGTAGCTGAATAAATATACATACAAATCAATGTTTCGAATTTTTTACTTACTATAGTCTTAGGGAACGGTGATGATATGTAAACAGAGAAAGCTATATCACTTCTGCCAAATCGTGAAACTGGGTCAGTATGGTAAATAAGAATTTCGAAAGGCTCATCTGCACCATAAAACGTGCAGTCATCTACTTAAGGTACTATGATTACTTCATACTTTTGGGTTGACTGACACTGTAAAAAGCCTACCGTAAGCTCTTTCTCCCAATGAAAACAGGTGCTGTTTACCACACTGGCCTACTTTTAGCTATGGTCAACTGAACCTCCCATGTCTATCAGCACAATCCCCCACTAGTGATCCCACTCATTTTTAAGCTTCCATGACACTAATTTCTAGATTCCATAGTACTAATTTTAGGGTTTGATAACACTACTGTTAGGGTTCCATAAAACTAATTTTAGGATTCCATAAAACTAACGTTAGGATTCCACAATACTAATTTTAGGGTTTCATAGTACTAGTTTTAGGGTTCCACAATACTAACAGTAGCTATGTTGTGGATTTACCTTCCCATGTGTGCAGGTAGAATGGGGTGTGAAAGGGGTGGCGAGATCTGATGAGGGGGCAGATGCTGAGCCATGGGCAGGCCTGGGGGGTAGGGCATGGGCACTCTCTGGCTCTGTTGCTGTTGTTGTTGTTGTTGCTGCTGCTGCTGTTGTTGCTGCAGCTGAGGTGGGGGCGGGCCTTGGTGGTGATGGTTGAGCTTGGGGGGCTCCATGTAGGCTGGTGGGGCTTTGCCCCCCATGCGATTAGTGTGAGTTAGATACATGGACTGGGGTATGGTGGGCAGGCTACCCGGGATAGTGGACTTCAGATCTGAGGATAGATACAGTGACAACACATAATTATCAACCAATGATGTAACATAATATATCAATCAATCAAATAATGAACTAACAGGTATGTGACATAATGGGGTATGTGAGTGTAGAAATAGAACGAAAGATTAAATGAATGAATGAATGCACAAATGAATGAATAAATGAATGAAAGAATGAATGAACGAATGAATGAACGAATGTATGTAATCAAACTGAGACTTGATTCTGTTCAGTTAAAGAAACAGTTCACTTTTCATATGTAGAAAATTATTATTTATGTAGATATTATTATAATACTTTAGAATACAAGTTGTGAGTTGAGAACAGTAGTGAGTTGTGAACTATTGTGAGTTGTGAACTGCGCCTAACAGGCTGCGTTAAAATTTACTCTGAGATAGAGAGAGGTAGAGAGAGTGAGAGAGAGAGAGGGTGAGAGAAAGAAAGAGAGAGTGAGAGAGATGCAAATTGAGAGAACAAGACTTTCTGTAAAGCGCATAGAGCATTTTTAATGGATATGCGCTACATAAATGCCATCCATTATTATTAAATGAATGAATGAATGAGTGAATGAATGAATGAATGAATGAATGAATGAATGAATGAATGATCTACGAAAAGGGAAAATAGCAAATAATAAATTTGCACAGCAATATATATTTGACATAATATTACAAACCATACAAATAAGATAAATAACTGGAAAGTCTTACATGCACAGAAATATGAAAGACCATGACAAAAGAAAAAATTCAGTCTGAAACAAACAGAACAGGCAAACACATCAAAACTACTCAACAGGGACATCAAAAAAATATTTCGAACACAAAACAGTAGACAGAAAAAGGCCAACAAACAAATTTCAACTATGTGAAACCAATATAAAGACAATTACTGTACATGAAAATATCGATAAACTTGGATAAAAAAAAAAAAGGGAAGAACATAATGAATTTGAAAAGAACTTCATATAACAACAACCATAAATAAACTTGAACAAACTGAACAAAATGACAGACAAGAGCAAATTAAAAGTAAATTTTAAAAAATACTGAATAATACTGAGGCTGAAGAAGGTGAAAATTAGAAAAGGCAAAAAGGTCAACAAATACACAAATACATAATATAATAATAGTAATAATAATAATAATAATAATAACACAATTCTACAGGTCAAAGACGTACCAGTCATTGTTTGATGATGCAGATTCCCATCTGGTGGTGAGTAAGGCTCAGAGCCGGAATCTGGTGGGCTGTCTGGCAGCGATCTGGGGAGAATGCAAAAGGAGAACACGTGTTCAAAAGGGGTCTGGTGTTTCCTGTGGCAGGGTGGGTGAAATGTGCCCCAAGAGCACGTGGTTTCTAGACCACTGGTTAAATATTACTTCATGTGGGTTTGCACCTGAATAAGGGGTAAGCCAGACCAAGGCTGGCGCAGGCCCCACACTGGCACTTCACCACCTGATTATTATGTATCGCACTGTAACACTACAAACTGCCCGCACCGCCGCGGTATGAGTTGTGAGTAGTCTTTTTTGGTGTGGTGCATAATAATTAGGTGGTGAGCCACCAGTGTGGGGCCTACGCCAGCCTTGGTCTGGCTTATCCCTAAGGTTGGTTGTACACTGAGTCAAGTTTGTTTTGTCACCGTTTTAAAGTGGGATGCCACACTAAGGCTGGTGGCACACTTGGGTCAAATTTGTTTTGTCTCTGTTTTAAAGTGATATACCACACTAAGGCTTGTGGTACACTGCGTCAAGAGTCAAGTCTGTTTTGTCTCCGTTTTAAAGTGGGATGCCACACTAAGGCTGGCAGCACACTGAGTCATTTTTGTTTTGTCTCCGTTTTAAAGTGATATACCACACTAAGGCAGGTGGTACACTGACTCAAGTTTGTTTTGTCTCCGTGTTAAAGTGGGATGCCACACTAAGGCTGGTGGTACACTGAGTAAAGTTCGTGTTGTCTCTGTTTTAAAGACCTATGTGGACTAGGGAGTTAAAAAGGGGACCTCCCGCACTGTCGAGACTGGGACAGATCTGTCTCACTAGTGTGCGCCCAGCAATACTGTCTTGAGTCACCTGGCGGAAAGAGAAACCTCGCGAACTGAGTCAATACAGTTATAAAACAGAGTTGACTCAAGTGCGACACCAAGCCTAGAGACAGAAAACAAAAGTTGGGGTTGGTGTGTGTGTGGGGGGGGGGGGAGGGAGTGTGAGATGATGGACTATTATATAGACAAGCAGAGCAGAAGATCGTAGACCACCATACAAGATAAATGAATTGGGAGAGAAAGAAACTGTGAGACGGATGTGGGTGGACAGGCTGAAAGACGGGATGGATGGATAGATAACAGTCAGATGGATGGAATGACAGACGAATGGGCGATGTACAGACAGATGGATGGATGCACATTTGGTGGTTGGTCACAGTAGCTTAAAGTCAAGATTTACAATTGGCCAAAATAATGGGTGCATTTGCTGTGCCCCATGGGGGTGAACGGTTGCCAAGTTGGGTGGTTGGTTACAATAGGGCTAAGAAGACTACAATTGGACAAAATAATTTTAAAGAAAATAATGGCATTATTTGCGATGCCCCATAGGAGTGAACAGATACTAAGATAGGCGGCTGGTCACAACTGGATTATGGTCAAGATTACAAAGGGCCAAAATAACAATTTAAAAAAAATAAAAACGGTGTATTTGCGGTGTCCCATGGGAGTGAACATGGGTGGTTGGCCATAACAGGGTGCACATTCTTTTCTGCAAGCATTCGAAGGGAGCCAATTGATAAAAAAAAAAGTGGTAGTCATTCTTCGGTCGTGTACCCTCACCAGTGAGCCCTACTTATGAGAAACTGCGTACAATTTAAACATTATCTCTCAAGCTACTGATACAAAATGAATGCCATCAGACAACCCCACGCCATACTGAATACTTTTCTGTTGGATTTAGATTCTCAGACCGCCAGGATTTTTGCTGTTGGGATGAATGGTCGAGCCCAGGAAAGAAAAGTCGATCTCTCTAAGGGTGACCCAACGGATCATGGGGTTGTATATTATTATACTACAGCTAAAAATAGAAATACGTATTTTCAAGTACTACAGTTTTAGCACAGTCAGCACAGTCTATGCATACTACAGACAAAGGTCGGGATAACATGCAAGAGACTAGGCCATAAATTCAGAATATCAACATTTTTGGAACAGCACAAATTCAACATTAGGCACAACTATGCTACTGAAATACTAATGCCAACATTTTTGGACTACCCGGTAACACAGATTCCACATTAAGTATTATTTTGCTACTAAAGTACCCGCCATAATCACTCGCCTTTCTTGTACCCAGATCTATTCTGGGTCACACTCGCAACATTTTTACGAGTCTTTTACGAGCGTAATCTGACAGAAACCCTCTTTAGGCAGGCAAATTTAGCTCGTTGAAGATTGTTAAAAGATGACAATAACATATCGTTTTATGACGTACAGAATTTGAAGGGCTGGGAAGAAAGACCTAGAAATAACGCTGAGGAATAAGTTATGCACGTCAAAGGCAATTTTTTATTCAGACTTAAAACTGTGATCTTGTTAACAACTATAAGATAACTCAATCAGTAGCATAAGTTCTGGAACATTGGCAGTGGTCAAAATGATTTGTAAGAAAACGGGTCATCATCATAATAATATTCTATGCTTGTGTCCAGTAAACTTATAAAACCAAAAATTGAACTCTGATTTTAGAGGACAACTATGTCCATTCTTGGCGGTGCTGGGGAATAAACGTTGAAATCATGAGAGCGTTCGGCCTTAGAAATGTGTCCAGTATACTTAAACCGAAAACTAAACCCTCGAATTAAAGGACATCAGTGTCCATTCTTGACGATGCTCAAGAATGAACGTTAAAATCATAACGAAGTTCGGGCTTAGAAAATTTTATACTATAATATTTTTTAAGATCAATAAAAGAACTAAAAAATTACAAGTTTTCTGAGCTGCCAAATCTTTCTTTCCACCTTTCCCATTCGCCTGTCATTACTGTGATATACTCGCGCGCCATTTCTCTCTCTCTCTCTCTCTCTCTCTCTCTCTCTCTCTCTCTCTCTCTCTCTCTCTCTCTCTCTCTCTCTCTCTCTCTCTCTCTCTCTCTCTCTCTCGCTCGCTCGCTCGCTCTCCCCCTCTCTATGTTTTGGACTCGCCCACCTTCTGACACATTCCTAATATTCAGTGTCTCCAGGTAAATGAATGATCCCATCGTCCAGGCACGACCAGTTTTTTCGTGTACATTTGGACAGGCATTATTCAGATCAATTACAAGACATATGTTTTATTATAAGTAATGCCTGTTTGCTTCGATGATCCAAGCGTATGGAGGAGAAAAAAGGTAGCTATAAACAGTCATCAGTAAACGTCTTAAAATTTGACAGCCAAGATAAAAACATTCCGACATGATTTTCCATATTGCCAAAATGCCAGAAGCGCTAGAGTTAGGAATTTTGCATTTGTTTATGGGGATTTATGGCATAGATGAAAAAAAAAAGTGCACAGCGTATACTCCACCTCATAGGAATAAATAAACTAAACGGGTTAAAACAGTAAATGGGGGTAAAACTCGAACATGAGGTATGTGCAAGCCATTATTGTATGGGGCAGTCGGACCAAATCTGTCAGTTTTTTGTTGTTGTTTTTTTTTTTGCATGCATACATACAAGGTCTTCAGTAGATTTCCGTCACAAATAACTAATGTTATCATTTCAAATGTTGCATTTTGTTTGTGCCAATTGTTTTCATTTCATGATAAAGTGATAATAAATGGTAATTACAACGGAGTGAATATTTGTTTCGTTTATATACCAAAAAGGACCAAATTGGTATGCAAACAGCAAAAATGCTTGGGAGAACAAAAAATTGGAGAGCTGCATATAACAAAATATATATACACACACATACACACACGCACACACACCTGCACGAGAAAGAGTTTTACAAGGCACGTGCACATTAACGAATGACAGCATTTAAGTTTTCGAATATCCGAAACCATAATTTTATAGACCAGCTAGGATTTTCATCCGACTGCATACATGTTACCACAGCTGACGACATGAATGGTGAATGAAAAGTTACTTACTTTTTCAAATTCATGGCAAATTACCCACCGAATCGTGTCTCGTCAAGTTGTCAAACGTGAGCTCGACGGAATGACTACAAGTAACGCTTTTTTGGGCGACACAAGGTAACATCCCGGGGGTCACTTCTGACTTACAGAGAAAACAATACCAAAATGCCCACTGGGCAGATGGTCAGTAGTCCTACCCAGGATTATCTGGGCCTGTGAGGAAATGATACAGATTGGTACCTGCATTGCCCTATAAACCTGTCATAAACTATGACGGTATTTCGTCATGCTGAAGTTGTCGCATTGTTCAACAGCCTAGGCAAGAGGGGTGGGGATGGTGGTTGTGTGTGTTGTGGGCGGCGGGGGAGGGGGGGGGGTATTACTCCAAACCTAGGAGTTGCCACCCATCAACCAATTTTCTGAGTGAAAGAATTTGTTTTATGAATATTATGGCATCTCTTGAAAATGATTTGCAGAGATGCATAGAAAGTCAGAGGGTAGAGTATTTACGTCGGAAGATGCTATTAGTGCAATAGTAGGTGACTTAATAAATGGTCTGACATTTTTCATTTTATCTCAGAGTTTCTTGACCAGCTCCCCCCCTCCCCCCCCCCCAATCCCACCGCACCACCCACCCATATCCCACCGCACCACCCATCCCCCGCCTCAATAGCTGGCTCGCACTCCGATCTACCTGAAGTTAATTGTATGCAGATTTGCAGGTCGTGGGTCATATTAAGTACGTATGGAGATCTGAGAGCTTGATAATTTGTTTAACACTGTCACAGCCTAGCACGGAGTGAAATCTGGGGTCACTGGGGATGGGGTGGGGGGGGGGGGGTGGGGGGAGAAGAGATCAGAAGCTGTTGACGAAGTGGACGGTGGTAGCTGTGATAGTGGTGATGGTGGTGGCAGCGACGGGCATGTGATAGTGATAATATTGTGATGAGGTTCACAGAAGGTTTAAGAGAAGAGCACACCATACATGGTACACACATCTAACGCTTCGCAATATAAACATATCATAGCACAATCACAGGCTTATTACATAAAGCGACTTGACAAAGAGCCATAGTAAAATATGGCCCACGTCTAGCTGTAATGTCCTGTTGAACCGCATTGCGGAGGGCAAAAACGATCATTTGTATCTTTCTCTGTTTCATGAAGATGGTGCAGCCAACGTGCTGGTACAAATAGATGGGTCATATCCTGTGTGTGTCATTCGAAATATCAACATTAATAGATGTGACGACCAAAAAAAAAAATGCAGTGCGATGGCCCATATGGGAAGCCTTTTTAAGGGCTAAGAAAGAAAAGAAGGCCATGACTAGGACAAGAACAAGGCAACCCATTAACTTATGGAGTCCTTTTGAGGGCAAGAAAGCCAAAACAGCAGCATAAACAACAACAGCAAAAACAAGAATAAGAAGAATAAGAACTAGAAACAGAGTGGCAAATGCCCAGGGCAGAGAAAAGGATGCTCCGGAACAAAAGATCCCAACACACGACAGCGGCGACAAGGGTGATGCTGGGATGGTGGACCGAATGTGATACCGACGTTACAGACCAGTGCGCTGTGAGAAAGTGGCATTTTGGAAATCAGCAAGCCAATGCCTAATCTGGCTAATGCTTTGACTAGCGCCTGGCGCCGTAAAAGGTAGACTTTCTAAAGTCTTATCTATATTAAGATCCACTTACTTCAACAACAACAACAAAAAATCCACTTATTTCAATTAGTTTAAAACCCAACTACTTTACCCCATTCGCATATACTACCAGTCTTTTCGGCCCCAGTGACTTCTGCAATGTAAATTAAAACCTTGGGCGCTTTTATGAAATTTTTTTTTTTTTAAATCTATGAGTATGAGGCTGCAGCAAGTTTTCGAGTAAAGTCAAAGTGTGACAAAAGGAAAAATTGTATGTAGCAAAGCTTGGTGTAAAAGATAATACAGAAACGATACAGTAAAACGCATAGGAAAAGGAAATACTACACTTTTGAGAGCATGTTTGTGTCTTAAAATGCAAATAATTAAGGATACGGCGACCTGAGGTCATTGGAGAATAGATCTACTTGAAGCTTCTTGGGGAAAAAAATCAAATAATAAAGAAATTACAAGGAAAATGCGTGCTTAGGTCTTTATTTTAGGAGGTTCGCTGCCTTTGGCATTTACACCTCATTTTTTCTTGTTATGGCAGGGATCAGTTTTTTTAGAATTTTGCGCGGCAGCGGCCTTGTACGGCCTGCTCTTCACGATTTCCAACTACCAAGTTATCTATAATCCGATTTTTTTTTTTGTCCTTATCCGAGAAGACTAGGTGCCCAATCCTACCTACCATACGATCCGGGACAGGAAAATATGAGAAAAATCCTAAAATTCCAACATACCTGCACTGACCGGGATTCGAACCCGGTACCTTCGGCATGAGAGGCGAGCACCTTGCCTCTAGACCACCGTGTCCCCTAACAAGGAAAATGCATCACTGTTGTGGGTTTTTTATACCCGAACTGACGAATTGTACTAAATGGTTAACATAAACCTAAACCAGGATATTGATCTGTATCTAAAAAGGCAGTAATGAGGAACCAAAACCTGCACTTGAATCCTATGCCTTTAGTTTGCTAAACAACTGACTTTTTAAAGAAAAGACCTATAGACCCTTTCAACTTCCGCGTTACGGTTGTTTGTGGGGAGCCGCATGGCTTCGAAAAGCACCGTGTAGGGCAAAAACCTCAACTTGCCTTGATGATGGCATCTGAATATGTGCACATTCAAAGCAAAGATGCATTTTTAAGCCACAACCAGCACGTAACGGGTTTGTACAGTTGGGTGCCCAACAAGAGGATGGCATCGTTCGACCGTTGTCCACCGCTTCCGCCCTACAAGTGGGGCACACCGCCATTTTGTTTGTAAATCACGTGATATGGAGGACGGTAAATTAAAAGGGTCTATACACGTCGCCGCTGTATAGCCCTTAAGATTCCGTAAACCCGTAACAAATGCACACCAAATTTTCTAAGGAAATCCTTACAGAACACCTGCCCGCCATTTTGCGCTCCACTTTTCACTGGAGATAATTTTATTCACAACGCCCAAAACAAGGCCGACACGCTGGTGGAGGGAGGTACAGAATAGATTGTCTACGTTGTGGACACATCTCCGCTCATGCTCATTATCATCAGAGTGCAGGTGGTGACATGCACCAGGCTTTTTCTTTCTTGACTCCACTTCCAAACCCTTTGTCTTACACAATTCGCCATGCTTCATCTCAATTTTTCGTTTCTCTCATTCTTTGCGTTCATTGCTTCCTTTCTCTTTACATCCTATCTCTGTCCACCCATCCGTTTATCCTCGACTCACCCCACCCATCCATCAGACATTTCTCCATCTAGCCACTTAACTATCCATGTGTCTCGAATCTAACTTTTCTTATTAAGTACGTGAACTGCTCGTGAAAATTAAAAACCAAACAATTGAAAATCTGGTGTCCAAAAAGCATAGTCAGACATCAGGATAATATAATAAAGACTAAGCAAATCACCGAAAATAAAAATGCAAAAAAAAAAAAAACCATTTTAAATTGTATTTTACAAACATTTTTTTTATTAACAATATGCTATACTGTGTCAGGTAGACCTGTTCTGTGTTGTATGTTAAGTTATGTGTTTCTGAATCAACGTGGCCCACCTCTGATTTTGAGAATGTGTGGCTGAATCAAAATGATGAGGCCCCTACGACAACAACATGACTGTACTAACAATGTGGCCCACAAGCACTTTTCAGTTTGACATGCATGTATTATCTAACGCTTAGTATACTAAATTAAGTATGAATGATCTGAAGCTTAAGCCCTAAATAGGTTTGTAATATCTAAAACTTGAACTCAGCACAAAAATGAAGGGTCCCCGAGCTTGGAAGAATGGCACTATAGATCTATATACCTTTTCCAGCTTGCGGTATTTTAGACTTTCCACAAGATCTACACATACCCGTGTTTTTCAGAACTGTAAAGCAGTTGGTAAGAATGTGTGTTTAAAAGAACCTCGCCCCGTCCTCCCCCCCCCCCCCCGAAAAAAAAGTCATCTTGATATTTATTATATTATCCAATATTGCCAATTGCCGCTATGGTTTCAGGAAAGTTCACAGCTGTTTCATTTTGCAGTTGAGCCAATGCACATCTGGCTATTCTGTGACATCTTGTAAATAAATGCATGTATCGACCACGACAGTCACAAAATCATAGAGAATGCCTTCTAATGTCACTTAAATCTATTCATACATTTCTCATGTTTTAGCATTTAACTTCTCCATTTAATAGGGGAAAATATAGATCTACACACATACACACGCGAACAATACATACACCTAAATACATAAACACAAAGTGATCCAAAACACACACACGTGTAAAATTTAGTAATGAAATGACCGTTTATAAATCAACGACTAATCACTTACACGACAGGTTGCATGCAATTCATTATCCAAACCTCTCTCTAAATTATTTAATTATGATTTGAGGTCTTTGTTTTAGGAGGTTCGCTGCCCTTGGCATTTACACCTCACTTTACTTGTTTTATTATTTCTTGTTCTGGCGGGGGGGGGGGGGGAGATGATATGGATACATTTTAATCTATTAATTTCAATTTTGCCCGGGCAGCGACCTTTCGGCCTGCTCTTTACGATTTCCAACTGCCAAGGTATCTTTAACGTGCGCAACGTGCACACGGGCCCTCCGAATTTTTTCGTCCTTATCCGAGAAGACTAGGTACTCGATCCTACCCCCCAATAGGACCAGGGACTTGAAAATATGAGAAAAATCCAATTTCCAAGAACTACTCGATCCTACCCCCCAATAGGACCAGGGACTTGAAAATATGAGAAAAATCCACTTTCCAACATGCCTGCACTGCCCGGGTTTAGAACCCGGGACCCTTGGCATGAGAGGCGAGCACCTTGCCTCTAGACCACCTTGTCCCCCTAATTATTTAATTATTTAATTAATCAACGATTAAATAGTCACCGTGGGTAACTGAGTCACTTGGAACAGCCAAACACGTTCTTGTGTGTACGTACATGTCATTAACAGATAAAGATTTTTTCTCAGAGCTACTGTGTACCCAGAACCTTACTTTGATGAGTAACAAATCCATCTACGCCCACAATGAAGGATACACACATCAAAAATCCACAGCTAGAACGCCATACACTGTACGAAACAACTCAACACTAAGGGAACAATGCAAGGTAGGAAGTATGAAATAATCATCCTCCGCCCAAATCCGGACAAAAAAACCGTGCCATGCCAAGGGAATTTCTGACTCCTTTCAAATGTTTCCAATCCAATGTTTTTTCTTTGTTTCGCTTTGTTTCCGCTTGCCAAGGAGTTGGAAAGAAAACACACACAAGACAAACTCAATCTAACTTCAGGCCCATAAAACAAAATGCCGATCAAAAGATAGCGGAGGCCAAATAAAGGGGCGGTAAGCAGTGGAAACGGATTCTCTCGCTTTGTTTTCTTTAAATAAACTGGGGTCTACCGATACCCACATAAAAGAAATCTTTGTCAATTTACTTAGTCTTTCTGGTATATCGGGCTTTCTCCACACAAAAGGGCCTGAGATGACCTTACCAGCGAAGCTGGCGAAGGTATTTCACTCAACAGTTGATCATGACAAAGAGTGACCGTCACCTCCTTGTACGCATTCACGCTTCGGGATTGATATGCCTGGTTGGCTTCCTGGCGACCATTTTTTGTTCTCGTACTGTTTAACATGACGAATGGCGAAAGCGAGGAAGTGACTGAGCCCCCTTTTAAACTTCAAACAGGGCGTGTCTGTGGTGTTGATGGACGGATAGATTGGACAACAACAGAGAAACGGAAACCGGTTATGAGGTAGAACTTGTAAAATACGAGGGAGGAATTGCCGCGCAACTGCATTAGAATAAGAATTATAGCTTCGAACCATTTTATTATGTGTGTACTATATAATCAACGTTTCAAACACGATGCAAATGTTTCTGGAATGAGACAAAAAAAGAAGAAAAAAATCGGGGGGGGGGGGGGAGAGAGACAAAGAAAGGGCAAGAGAGAGAAAAGGAAAAGAAGGAAAGGGTGACATAAACAGTTGGCCGCATGGTGAAATATCGTAACGATTTTACAATTTGTTTTTTTTTCTGGAGTAGCAAAAAAACAAGGAAGACCACCCATTACATATCACGATAACATCAAGAAAGTCGGCCAGCTGGAAATAAGTGAACTAACTAGGAAAGCTAAGGACAGGATTGGGTGGAGGAGATTTTGTCGTGACATCCACTGTAGCAGCTAACATCGATGACGATGAAGCCGACAGGTGACAGGTGACAGGAGCAAAAAAAAAAAAGAAACAATTTTCTTTATCAGACTTAATAGGGCCTGGTTAGCATACTGTCAGTACGTTACTTAACCCTTGGTTTTCAGAATTTTAAGTCCTGACTTATAACATAACCTGTGGACTATCAAGGGTTCCGGGCATACTAAATATCCCACTTTTTGAAAGAAAAAAAAATATTGAGTCACGATGGTTTTCCATGCGCCCTTCAAATTTTGCCAAGGCACATACGGAAGATTTGTGAATACTGCACTATTATGAAAAGAAAAAAGAAAAAAAAAAAACGCATGTAATGCCAATCTACATCAAATTCACGTTTTTGATATAAAATACATGTCGCTATTGAGTGAAATGTGCTCTGGCGTTGCATCTGGGTTATAATAATGTTGTACGGCCTTTATAGTTTCTTTCGTCATCAAGAAATAGACAATTGAACAATAAATAAAGCTGGGCGCCAGCAGTGGCGGATCTACTAATATGAAACTAATGAAGTTAGGGCCTGTAATCCCGTAAGGGCCTGAAGAAACTTTCTTTTAAAGAATGAAGTTTGGATGTTGCCCAGTTGTTATGTTGCTGGCTGCCAAGGGGTCCGATAACAATTTCAAGCTTCAGGGTCCCCAAAAATGTATATAGGTCCGCCACTGGGCGCTAGCCTTATCTCTCCCTCTATTGTTGTTTTTCCATCATAGTCGAGCGTAACGAGAAATCCCCATTTTTTATTCCACCTATGGCGTGGCACTGACAGAATTGGCCATGAAGTGGGTCGAGGGGACATCGGCGCTGTCTCGCACCAGCACTAGAGGTACGGCTGGACATTAGCCTTGCCAGGTGGGGCAAGCGCAAAGGTTAAAAAAAAAACAGCTTTCGACATGTCTTTCAACTGATCAATTGTTGCAGAAATCAGAGAAGATTGACTTCATTATCCCATGAGCCAAAGTCACCTTCACAAAGCGTTTAAGAGCTCATAATGGTACATACATTAACCCTTTGTGTGCCAATCACCAATATATCGGTGCACAAGAATGCTGGGCTATTTAGTTTCGGCAAGAAAAAAGTTGACCTTCTGTTAATATATGTTGCTGTAGTTAGCCTTCATTCATCCCCCCCCCCCCACCCACTCCACTGTTTTCTTCCTGTATCGATAACAATGGAAAAAGTTATGACACACCAAAGAGTTAATGCATCATTACATTAATAAGCAAATCATAACCCAATAACAGGCTCAACAAAGTTAAAACGAAGCGAAAGGAAGTGAAGCATTTTTCTAATGGTGTCTCGAGACAGCAGACATAACATTTACACTGTTATGATTTCAGTCTTAGTAAAATGCCTTTCTGACAAAGCGTGAAGGAAAGAAGATACAAAGTAGGAAAGCATGAACAAAAACAAAAACACGGAAGGCGAATAAGCTGTGAATATCCTAATGCCGAGCCACGCACTGGCAAATTTCAAAGGTACATACAAACATTTCCAAAACTTCAGAAGTAGAAGGGCAGAACTTATGTGTGATCAAGATACGGACAAAGATTTCAAGAACAAGGGGACATGACGACAGAACTTCACAAGTAAAGGGCCAGAACGTACGTATGGCCAAGATGCAGACAAAACAATTCAAGAAAAAGGGGACATAATGACAGAGCCTCAAAAAGAAAAGAAGCATAACTTACGTGTGACCAAGATACAGACTTTCAAGAACAAGGAGACACAGTGACAGAACTTCAAAGTCAAGAGGGCAGAACTTACGTGTGACCAAGATACGGACAAAAAAATTCAAGAACAAAGGGACGTAACCACAGAACTTCAAAAGAAAAATGGGACATAACTTACGTGTGACCTAACTGTGCATGTTCATATCCGTCATAGGTTAACTGTGGCTGTCCAGAAATACTGCAATAGGAAGATGTCTGTTGTTGTTGTTGTTGTTGTTGTTGTTGCTGTTGCTGTTGCTGTTGTTGCTGCTGATGATGATGAGCGTGAGGATGCTGTCCCGGATGATTGGAATGCTGCTGGTGCTCACAGGAACTATTATGATGCGGATGATGTTGATCCTGGTGATGATGTTGTTGTTGTTGTTGTTGTTGCTGCTGCTGATACTGTTGCTGAAGCTGATGCTGATGCTGCAGCTGCTGGCTCAATTGATCGGCCAGTCCATTTAAATGTCTATGACCTTGGGGGTCGGACAGGTCAGTCTGGCCTTGACCCGGCAGGCCCTGGTGACCTAGATTGCAGCTCCCGTTAGGACCTGTCGTGAACACGCCGTTGCCAAAAGCTCCGAGCGAAATGGCATCGTCAGGTAGACACCTGTAGACAAACAAACAAACAAAAGTTTGTATATCGTCAACAACTCGAAATGAACTTCATTATTGCCAGTTTGGAAATTTCGGGTCTAAGTACATAGTTTTTGTGGTGGTGTTTTTTTTTCTTAATAAGTAATTATTTGTTTCTTCGCACAAATTAAATGATAGTAATAATAAAAATAAATAGTAATAATGATAATAAAATAACCATAATCAAAATAATATTCAGGCCAATGTTGAAAAACGATAACAATAAGAAGAATACGGATAACAATACAAGTATATACGCATTCAAAAACCTTGACAACCCTTGATAAGTGCAAGGCATAAAAGTGAAATTATGCTGAAAACCTTTGAACTCCATCTGAAGCATGAGGTCCGTTAGCACGGGCCTACATAAACATCTAATGACATTGTGTATTTGTGTTTTCAGAGTAATCGGAAAGAGACTTGGAAGCAGAGAAAACCGGCTGAGTTTTTGCAAATCAGTTGAAGTTCGTCGTGGGCAATGTACGGTATCGTAGTAACTATGTCACTACGAAAACGCAGATTCACACTGTAACTGTCCATGTAAATTTCAGCTCCAAGAAATAATCATATTTTTTGTTAATTAATTGGTTTCCTGGGACAACAAATCAGCCGAAGGCACACTTGCCGCGCGCCGTTAATACTTGCATGTCTAGCGTAAAGTATTTACCTCGTCTTCAGGCAAATATATTTTTTTTAAATTAGGACAGTAAACAATGTGATGTTCACACAAAACAAGCGGCGTATTCAGGAAACACAAACAGTTGGAGCTTTAACGCATCGTTGTATCAACATGCTAGTTAGTGTTCCACTACTTCCACCCAGGCAGATGTTACGTGCTAGATTCTCTGCATATTCGTACGACAACCCCTGAGCCCGAATAACAGAGCAGTTACGTAACGTAAATAACACTATTTATAATCAATTATCTTCAGTAAATTCACGTCTGTTTTGCAAACCTAATGTGACTGTCTACAACTTGGCCCCTGTCAATTAATTCCAATTAACCCTTTGTTTACTGACACATGATGTACCTCAGTGCAATTTGTAAACAATGCTTTCAAGTGTGATCATTTTATTCGCTCATTTTGTTTTAAATAATGAGAATGACACACATTTACAGAATAACCCTATCATGAACCTAAAGTGCAAAGTTATTTTCACTGAAGATTTTTATTGGTGCATGACGCATATTGGAAAGCAAAACATTAATAGCAATATGAAGTTATCAGCTGCCGCTCATGACTTTAGTACATCTAATACAAAAAAGAAATGCAGTTACTAAAGTGAAAGTGCATTTTAATTAACCTGTAAAACACCAAAACGTGCGCAGCCATCCAGGTTTACGTGATATGCATAATCAACTTGTGATGCTGAAGACATACAGAGGTTCTACAATCTCTAAGTGGGCTACTCCATCGGGCAGTCGTGAGTTTACCTGGAGTTCCCGTGAAAATGTTTCATGATAATCTGCGGTCTCGAGTTTTTTTGTTGTTTTTTTTTGTATTTGCCGTATGTTTTCGGAGGATAGTTGTTGGGGAACTAGAGTCGACTTACAAAGCCGAATAGAGAAAATTCACTGTTCAGATATAGCTTACCACGTAAACTACCGCGGTCCCTTGACAAGGTATTTAGAAAGGCTGTTGTTACTTGTACGCACGGTCTCTAAGCGTTTTGCACTAGGGGCACATACGTATACGTACCTCTCCCTACTCCCGTCATTACCCCCAACCCTAAATCTTATCGAATCCCTAACCCGGCCCCTTACCCTTTCAACTAAAAAGTAGGAGGAAGACAGAAACAAAACCCGAAAGAATTATTAATTAAGGTTGTTGTTAGGAGTATTCCGGGAGGAGATTTCAAGCTTTGCAATCACAACAAGGGCTTTAAAATACATACCCCTAGAGCAGAAAATTTGGGGACTGTAAGTACAAGTAACAACAATCTTTTAGAAATACACTCATATTGAACCAGCAGATCCATCAGACACCCTCATAACTTAAATAGCGTTCGGTTTTAGAAGTGATAACGACGTAGTTTTGCGCAGTTTTTCGTTGGATTTTTCTTCTTTTTTTTTTTAATCGAGTTCAGTAATCCACTCACCTGATCATTATTTCCTCAATCAACCTAATGAACTATCCATCTTTTCCAGTTTCTTCAATATCCACATGAAAAGCAGGCATAAAACACAGAGTAACACTGGGCATAAATAAAAACTCAGTATTGTTCAGCGGTTAGTGTCGGTCATTCATTGTCAGTTTCGTACAAAACCACAATACCTCAGAATTTCGGAGAAAATCACAGGATAATAACCAGTCAATTTTTATTTGGAATAATTTACTGCACATCTGAAACACAAGTAGAATTCGCACATTTCTTATTCACACAGAAATGCGAGACAATTGGGCGGCCCTCTACAGGAAGTCTTGTCGAATACCATCTAGTACGCTTTGTGTAGCTGAACCAAAATCAAGTCGGTGGCGACACTGGAAAATATTTCAGAGCTGAGGGTCTGTTATAGGTTTTGCCGGTTTCCCAACTAGAAGCCGATCTTCGATCAGACACCAGCGAAAGTGCAGAGACATGACCTCGTTACCACAAGCAAGCCAACTGACATCAAACAGGTCTACTCCCACGCTCGACAAAGAAAATCCCACTACAAATAAGTCTGAGGGGTGGGAGAATAATAATGAGTGATCCAGTTGACAACAACCACAAAAAATAACAAACTCTCCAAAGATCTTCGTGAATCAAAGTGAAGATGTGGGGATGAAATTCGTGTAGTGCCCGATAGTTCTAAATGAACAGAAATTTGAGTGCCGTACACAAATTGAGACTCGAAACGACGTAAAATCAGAAGGTAGGACCGTTTCTTATTTTAAGCTCATCCTTAGAGATGGAGAAACTGAGAAGATGTCAGCAGTTCCTGAATGTCTACTAAGGAAAAAAGAAAGTCATGATCAAGAAATAAAAACACTTAGGCTGTGTTTTCATGTGTACGAAAACAGAAAAGCAGAGAGAAACGTCAAAATCCACCAAGTAGTAAAAATAAAGAGGGTTTCCATGTGTACGGAAGCGGTGTTTACGTACACATGAAAATATTCATTCTATTTCACTACTTGAGTGATTTTTGACGTTTCCGTTGCCGTCTCCGTTTCCGTACACATGAAAACCCAGATTTATAAATTTAATGACTTCGGAATGACGTGGTGCTCTTCAAGACATTCCTGAAATAGCGCAACTCATATGGCCAGCATTACAAGAACAAAGCGACAGGAAAAGAGCGGAGATTAGGGGTGTCTACACGACTGTCTTGAAACCTGGTAGCTGAGAAAACATTCCAACAACTCGTCACCATATTTTAACAGGCCTGGATTTCTAAACACAGATCTCACGGGCCTCCATACTTGGGGCGTTTACTGTGCATGACAGGTCTGCCGTTCTTTAGCCGAACCTAATTTTAGGTAAGCCTAAAACACACGCTCGGAAACACGTCAAATGCAGACATCACCTGTGTGCGTCATGGCGCTAAGCGAGAGCAGGATCTGGGAGAGGGGAAGGGGAGAAAAAACAAAAGTTGTGGCCTGATTTTAACAAGGTGTAGAAATGCTAAATATTCCGACGACGTTTGCAGAAAGAAATACAGGTAAAGTTAATTTGTAGAAACGGCACTCTGTGGCCCAACTCCATCCCCCCGCCCCTTTTTTTTTTCTTATGCCATTTTAACAGGGTGTGAAAATAAATTTGAAAAAAAAAAAAGAGGAGACGAAGATCAATGATGTTCGCCGGTCGTGAAATTTAGTTGACCGGGACAGCTGCTCCTACAGATCTTAGGGAGAAACGGTTTCATGATGTTAAATATTTCTAAAATTTTTATTAATGGTCTTTTGCCACATCCGGAATGGGCATGCCATATGAATCATTATGAAATCAAGCTATACTGGAATTTGCCAATGTTCCTAAAACTGTTTTCTTTTTGGAAAATGCAGTGTTTTGTTGTTTGTTTGTTTTTTTTTTTACTTCTCAAGAAATTAAGTATTAATTTACCTATCCGTCAAAGGAACTACTACCCTTCTCTTCCTCTCTCAGAAAAAATGACTGGAAAACAGAACTCCCCCCCCCCCTTCCCTACAAATAAAGCCCCAGTTCCTCTCCCTCTTGTTGATCAACACCCACGTCCATCGGCATGTCTTCCCAGCACTGTGTAATGCTTACACAAAGGTTCAATACACAAATTCCCAACATGCGCTTAGTAATTCTATTCAGCTGGCCCGGTATTCTATCTGTTATAAATTATCTATCCCCTTCGCTGTGTACGCCCTACGGGTTATCGAACTACAGAAGAAACGGGTGCTTTACGAAATAATGGCTTAAAATATTTTTGTTTCTACTGAAAGTAAAACTGGTAGCTTCACTGTTTCCACCCGTGAATCATACAAACACATACTCGTGCATACCCCCCCCCCTCCCCCAAAAGAAAACTACCAATTAAACAGATCTAGACTTTCCTTTAAATTATCTTCGATTTTTCCATTTCGCAGCGGCCCAAGTGAATTCTGAGCACGAACTAATTATTTACAGGCTGCAACATACATCAACCATGACCGACTCTGATTTAGCGGGACCTTACTCCAGAATTCCTAGACCAAGTGTGTATCAGAGACCCTCCATAGTCAGGCAGCTTTTTGTTTGTTTGTTTTTAGGTCTTTATTTTAGGAGGTTCGCTGCTCTCAGCATTTACACCTCACTTTTCTTGGTTTATCAATTGTCTTGTTTTTTGCTTCTGTGTGTTTTTTTGTGGTAGTGATTAGTTGTGTTTTTTTTTAGAATGTTGCCCGGGCAGCGGCCTTGTTCGACGACATGCTCTTCTCGATTTCCAACTGCCAAGCTATCCTTAACGTGCGCAAAATGCAAACGGGCCCTTCGAGGTTTTCGTCCTTATCCGAGAAGACTAGGTGCTGGATCCTACCTAACATAGAATCTGGGACTGGGACTCCCCCCCCCCCCCGAAAAAAAAAAAATCCCAACGTGAATGCACCGACCGGGTTCGAGCCCGATATTTTCGGCATGAGAGGAGAGCACCTCGCCTTTAAGACCAACGTGTTTCCAGGGTCTGTAGCAGATCTTTGAAGAAATATACAATAAATGATTATGTACGTCTATATAGAAATAGTTCATGCCATGTATTACAGATAGCTGCTCTCATAATAGGCCCATTGCGGATATCGGCCATTTTAGCTGTCAGGACCGACGCTTAACTATGGCGATGGTAGCATTGATTTTGATTCGTTAGCTGATTTGCACTACGAGCACTTCAGGCGTCGCGAACCAATCGGCGGCGAGCTAAAAAAAAAAAAAAAAAGCTCACTACAGTAAACAATGACACGTGCGTTCACGCACATGGGAGACATTCGGTCAATTCTTTCACTTCCTTTCCTTTGTTTACACGGATGGTAGGGAATCTGACCAGCTTGGATCCATCCTTTCCACCCCTGACATAACAGTCAACTGCAATGCAACCAGCAGGCATTTTAACCGCTTTGACATATCTCGAAGTTATACTCGTCAGCTGATCCACCCGCCATTTTAGGTGTCGGAAGTACAAAACAAAAACACACTGTGACGTCATTCGCAATGGGCCTATAGAGATAGTCTCCTACAGTATTTAACAGCAACAGTATTATATTGCCAAGAACCGCATACCTGGGAAGGACCAAATTTTACTGGAAGGCAGGAAAAAAATTCAGGAGCTATACTTCGTCCTTGTTTATAATTATACTGTACCAATCTCGAGATTCGACTCTTGACGGGCCCAGACATGGAAAACGTAAAGAGGACGACACTCCCCTGGGGGCTGATCCGGGTGTAAAAATGTCACAACATTCTGATGTGTTTACACTCAGTGAGCGCTGTCGATCCACGAGATAATTACACATTCACGTGGGGCAGAAAGTCGACACAAGGTGATTATAATGGTATGGAAATGGGCCTCTTTCAGATGATGTTCTATTATAACGAAGTAAAATGCTGGCCCTATCACGAAACCAGGTATTATAACTGCCAAGGACCCAATTTTACAGGAGAGGAAGGAAAAATTGCCCTAAATGCGTTACTGGACTGAAATGCATTTTCAGAAAAGTTGGATAAATTTATCATTTCTAAGGGGGGGGGGGGGGGGTTGTTGTTGCTGTTGTTGTTGTTGTTGTTTTTTGAGGAGGTCAAAAGCATGGCAAATCATGAAACTGCGTATGAGTGCGGAACCTAAATTATAGGAGAGAAGGGGAAATTTTTATTTTTTACTTGAAATGTATTCCTCGACTTAAAATTAGAAAATGTTTTATAAATAAACATTTGCAACATTGCACTTAATAAAAAAAAAAAATTAGAAATTCCTTCAAGATAGGATATTAATTCTGGCAAAGAAAATTTCACACCTGCAGGTGAAAGAATATCCTTTCGAAACGCGCATTAATAACAGGGTCAGCGATGCACTTTTTGGACGCTGAGAGACATTTAGCCTGTTTTTGACTGATAATGTAATTTTTTTCTGGTAATATAACACATGTACTATTAAATACTGTATCTCTGCTATGGGAGCAGGTATCTATAATGCATGAAATGAACTATTTTTATATCGATCTACATACTAATTTATGGTATATTTCCGAAAATCTGCTATTGAACCTGGACTCGCGCTAGATGCCAAAATGAGCGACGTGCATTAGCTTAATATGTCTTAGATGCAGCTAGCTGACAGCTACAGAAGTTACTACTGCTGCAAAGAGATCTGTTTCCATCATATTCTAAAAGAGCTTATCTATTAAAGAATTAGATGCTGAAAGACATTATCTCACATCATGTACATAAAACTTGTCTAGGTCGGATGTAAAATGACAACCCGTCCTTACGTCAGTGATGCCACAGGAAAATAGCCTTATAAAGCCTCTGGAGTAAACATCATCATACGTACAGCTTATCAAAATATTCACAAAAATCCTACCATAAGCCATAAAAGCTGTCTAGAAAAACTAGTGTCAAGTTTTTTTAACTTCCCAATCAGACTCAAAAAGCACCACCAAAATGCAAAATAGTGTAATACAACCGGCCAGTGCCTCCAATAAAGAATATCTTTTCCTTACAATATAAATATATCACCACCGCCATGGCTTCCTCATACCTGTAAAATGCAGTTCTACACCAACATGTTCTCCGTTAAGTCACTACAGTCTATAATTTCTTGTGGACTAATACAACCTTTCCAAACAATTCACGATACAATGGGAAGACCTCCGACAATAATAAAAGACATGGAAAAATCTGAACTCAAACTAATGAAAAACAAAATATCCCAAATATACGAAACACAAGACCACAAGACATTCGAAAAATAAACTTTTCTCAAACCGCCCCCCCCCCCCGAAAAAAAAATCGAAAGGGGTGCACAAACTGAGTCCACTATAAAGGGAACGGAAAAAATTTAACACAGTTGCTAAAATACACTGATCCCATACCGACAACTTTGGGACGTATTGAGAATATACAATCATTACATCTGCTTCCACACCATCAGATTTGGTATGGAAAATTGGAAACTAATTTACCAGAAAACAAATCCTAACTGAATCACATGAAAATACATCTCCTTGCCAACATACATTCTATCACATCAACAAGGTAAATTCAGAAGGCAAAAAGGGACATGCCTACTGACACAGTTCTAGACACGGGTACTAACGGCAACTGTACCAGCCAACACAAGATGGCCCCTACCGTCACCTCTCTCGGAGCAACCAAACACTGACGGTAAAACTCCTAAAATTGCCGCGCGCGTATTAATATATTCCAAGTCACTGCAAATAACACACAAGGCGTTATTTTACATGAAATCTAAGATTCAAATCAATTTCATCGTTCACTCAAAACCATTCGTCCGGATCATTTCAGATTCTCAGGGTTGGCTGACATTGGTGGTCGTCACGCATTTTTCACCACCCTCCAGCCACGTCTGTATCGCAACGAGAATATTATTGTTATCCTTCACAAATACTGGATACAGTAAGTTATCTTCCATTGTTATTGGGCACAGTTGTCCATCCATGTCACTAGATGTAATTATCCTTGAAAATTATTAACGTAGTTATCATTCAAAGTTACTGCACTATATCATCATAATCATCCGTCAAAGTTACTAGACACAGTTATATTTTACAGTGGTTACACATTGTTATCATTCAAACGCACTGGACAGTTATCCTCTAAAATTATAAGACACAATTATTGTTTACAGTTATTAGACACTGTTATTCCTTCAACGTTACTGTACACATTAATTTATTTGGAGGATAAATATCATCTCCTGAACAGAGAGGATCAAGTACTGTTGTTCAGACTAAGAACTGGTCACAATAGGCTCCACCACCACATGTTCACCAAGTTCAAAATAGGAACATCTGCCATATGCGAGTGCAGCCAGTCTCCTCAAAACACGGAGCATATATTGCAGAACTGCACACTCCTCTCAGCACTGCGAGAAACATATTGGCCCCAACCCACCGACCTGAATATCAAACTCTATGGTGCTCTGCCAGAACTGCAGAAAACCGTAGATTTTATTAAAAGAACAAATCTGCAGATTTAGATTGGTGAACGAAAGAAGAAAGAAGAAGAAGAATCCTCCAAAGTTTCCAGACACAGCTATCTTTCAAAGTTACTTTGGCACAGTTATCCTTGAGACCCATTCCTTCAAATTTACTACTCACAGATTTTCGTCAATGTTACTGAGCAGTTATCCTTAAATGTTACTGGACACAGTTATCCTTTGAAGTTAATAGACACGGTTATTCCTTCAAAGTTACTACACACACTTAAGCTTCAATCTTCCTGACATACGTACCCTTTAAAGCTATTGGACACAGTTATCCCTTAAAAGTCACTGTATACAGTCACTTTTCAAAATTACTGTACACATTTATCCTCCAAACTTCTAGACACAGTTATCTTTCAAAGTTATTTTCACACAGTTATCCTTGAGAGTTTAAAGATACAGCCTTCAAAATAACCAGCCATAGTAATCCTTCACAGTAACCACCAGACACAGTTATCCTAGAGAGTTACAAAACACAGTTATCCTCCAAAGTTACTAGACACGGGTACACAGCTATGCTTAACATTTACTAGACACAGTTATCCTCAAGAGATTCATAATAATAAACAGTTATCCTTCAATGTTGCTAGACACTGTTACATGGTTATCTTTCACAGTTAATAGACACAGTGATCCATCAGAAGTATTGTACTAGCCACAAACTTTGAAACCTAGCGAGTTGCACGCGCTCATCAAAAATCTTTCACAATCGGAAGATTTAGCCTAAAACTCTACACCCAGGTGTTCTTACGTTTACTGTAAATACTGTAACAAGTCACACACAATCTATTTGAACCGAGAGTTCAACACCAGAAATGAGATATTCGGACTTGCAAAAACGAAAACATTAAAAAAAAACTTTTCCCTGACGGAAAAACAAGCGGAATTTTTACGTGACGCAGAGATCGGTGCATGCGCAGGTGGGAGCTGTTGATAGTTTACTGTAAGCAATCTAAACTATCAGCCCCTACAAATTTGAACTCCGTGCCGGGGCATTATGAGCTAACCATGTTCCCATGCCCAGGCAAGAACTATTTCTGACTGTCAGTCGTGAAACATCAGCCGAGGACCCATGCACTGACGACAACTCCAGGAACGCTAAAACCCTCTATAACTATCTGTCACACTGTAAGACACGACAGACTGTTACTATGGGTATGCTTGGTCCAGGAAGACACTGAAGGGGGCCTACAGGACGTGGCGAAACGACGGGCGGGGAGGGTAAGAAAATGTTTTCTGAAAATAATGTCAATATATCCTTTTTTTTTTTTTTAGTCGGAGCTTTTTCCTCCGTAATGAGAAAGGGGCGGAGAGTGATTTTTATACGAAAAACACCAAAGACATTTCATTTGACGAAAAGGGCGGGAAATGTCAGCAATGAATATCTCTTGCAATTGCTGTAAAACTTTGTCAAGGTAGACATATACATGAGCAACCTGTCCTTCAGAGGGATGTAAAACCCATAAAGAAGACACACACACACACAAAAAGGAAAACAAGAGAAAATTAGAAAAATGCGAAACTGCGGTCGAGATTCAGTTAATAGGTTTCATCGTCACTGTAAAAACTGCTATCCTTGCGGCCTCATGAAGTCAGGGTGCAAGCTTTCTAGTCCATTCTTTGATGAGGGGAAATGGATGGGATTGGGGGTGGGGAAAAAAATGGGGGGGTGGAGGTGACAGACATTAGGGTGAAAACTTTTCACCCCCACTCCTCCCCTCCCATAATTGCACACAAACAGAAAGAAATACAGGTAGGGTGGTATGAGGGGTTGGGGGTTCTGTGACATTCTGCAGGTTTAAATTTCAAGGTAAACATCAAATTCTGATCTGTGGCTGGGTGTCTGTCTGGGCTTGTATGGGGCCACGAATGTGTTCGTCTCTCTCTCTCTCTCTCTCTCTCTCTCTTTCTCTCTCTCTCTCTCACTCACACACACACACACACACACACACACACACACAAACTACAGAGACTCAACCACCAGTATTATCTCTGTGTGATTATTATCTCCGCAGGGTCTAGGTGTTGCACAACAGCCTTGGAAAATACACAGAATGCCTTTGAAAGCAAGGGCCTCAGGAAGACTCTAGGCATTTGATGGGGTGAGTTTAACAACCAGCCAAGATGTAAAGAAATCGATGAAAAGCCACACACATATTAAATGACACCAGAAAGAAAACATGGAAATATTGTGATCATATATTGAGAATGGGCAAGAAAAGTCTACCAAAGGCAGCGCTATTTTGGAAGCCAAAGAGGGCAACGAAGAAGAGAAAGGCGAAAAACAACTCTGAAAAGAACACTCCGGTCTGAAGGAAGTTGGTAAACATCAAGGACCTGAAAACTGCTGAACAAGTGGCAACCGAAAGAGAAAGAATGGAAAGTCTTGGTCCCTGCCCTATGTACCAGGTTTTGACACGAGAGAAGAGACAAGAAAAATCTGGGTAGAATTTTCAATCTCTTTTTCCACAATCAAACGCAATTTTGTGTGCATTCGACAGAGAAAAATCAAAACCTTAAATTGTCAACTGCATCATGTATGGATGTATGTATGGAGGGTCTTCAGAACCAACTCAACATTGATTAAGCAGTTGAAGGTTGCACTTCATCCAACATCTCAAGCCTGTCTCGCGAGTTAATTCAAATGAAATTAAAGTCTAAGACAAAACAAGCTTAAAACAGGTCAGATCTGACTACTACATTGATGAATCAGTAAAGCTTCTGAACAAAGTGATGCACCAAAACGATGCACTTCAGACTGTCACCGTGGAAAAATCCCCCCGTTTCATCTTTGTGTAGCGAGTTAATCGTTTTCTTCATTTTCCATTCTTAAAGTTCTCATTACTTCCTCTGAAACCGTTATGAAGCCGGAAAAAGTGAACATACAAATTGACGAGGCTAAGGTGCCACAATCTTCAGGCTTGCACAAGAAAACATTACGATTCTTGACTGATCTGATGCCTTTCACACATTCTCCTACGAACAAAGAGTACACACAAGTTTACTTACGTTTTTAAGTCCAGCTCCCTGCAGATAAGCTAACATAAATATCGGTAAAATTGAACACACGTACAGCGATTGAGGCCCTAAAATTAATCCCAACTTCAGCTAGCCTATACTAACACGAACAGATCTTCTCAATCATGGGCTAAGTAGATTGAGTGTTGTAAATTTAGCGACATTGCAAACTTTGCTTTCTACTGTCGTAAAAGTGAAATTTCACTGCCTGTCGAGTGCCCTACACTTAAGTGTCGAGGGGATGGAAGGCGGGCGGGGGGGGGGTGTAAAGGATAATAGGCGGTTACGTGTGCTTACACAATGCCGTGTATTAAATTACGAATGCCGTTAAATGCCGGGTAAATTGTAATGAAACCAGCAATTTCTGTCTTGGAAATCCCCAAACTACGACTGCATTCAGACTGAAATAACTCGGAGAGATCAGGTGCATAAAGAACACAGCACATTTATGGAAATATATCAACGCGATATTTTCAGATATAAAGAAATTCTCACCCTTTTGTTTCATTAACACTGTCAATGTCCGTCTCGACAATCATTGCTCAAGCCTTTCCATTCCCAACTTTCTCCTATAAACCATTTCGTTTCTTTCTGCCAGTTTAAAGACTATCATTTTCCCGGGCTGACAAAAGAAAAAGAAATTGTAACCTTTCACGGAACTAAGTCCAAACACTTACTTTCCACTCAATGTAAAGTGAGCAGGATTTTCTTTTTTTGATGTTGCTATTGTTGTTAAAACAGGGAGTGGGGGGGGGGGAGGGGGGGGAACAGACTGACCACTGAAAAAAGTATATGTATGAAAGAGAGAGGAAGCGAGAGTAGAGCATAGAGAGAGAAGGGGAGAGGAAGATTAAAGCGAAGAGAAAACGGCAGAGAGGGACAGAGAGAGAAAAAGAAGGCGGGGGGGGGGGGGGGTTCTGAAAGAGAAAGACGGAGAGAGGGAGGACGGAGAAAGAAAGGAAGAGAAAGAAAGAGAAAGGGACAGAGAGAGAAAGAGAGAGGGACAGAAAGAGAAAGATGGGGGACTGGGAGAGAAAGAGAAAAGGGACTGAGACAGAGGGGGAGAAAGTTGCAGAGAGAGAAAGAGAGAGGGACAGGGAAAGAAAGAGAGAGACAGAGACAGCTTTCCCTGTGTGACAGAACAGAACGATTGTCTTAATCAGCGACTGCTGTGTGACTGTGCATTGTGCCTACACTAAACTATGCAAGAAGCATTCATTGGATCCGATGCGATTGACGTTCCGTGTATCCACTCCGTTTATCTGTCTGTCATCATAAAGAGCACATCCTTCTGTCTGGTTGTCAGTTGGAATGTCAGAGATATGTTGTCTTTCGACACGTACCTTCTGTTTGTCTGTCTATCTGTCTGTCACATCCATATTTTTATTTGTTAATTTTCTATCTTTATTTCGCATTTTGATTCCCCTACTTTCTCTCTCTCTTTCTCCTTCTCTCTCTCTCTCTCTCTCTCTCTCGCTCTCTTTCTTTGTCTTTCGATATTAAATACACTTTTTGATTTATTTTTTACATCTTTGCTTGTGTTTCTTTTTTTCGGGACGGGGGAGGAGGGGGGGGGGGGGATAGGTGGTGACTTTCATTTTCCGATTCGAAACTTGGTGACTCTTGCACTCATGTCCAAACCCCACATTTCCCGATCTATTCATCTCTCTCCCTCTCTTTCTGTCTCTCTCTTCCACTCCCTCCCCCTCTCTCTCTCTCTGCCTCTCTCTCTCAGATTCCAAATCTTAAAATAAGAGATGGAGGGAAAAGCAATCGAAGTTTGCACTCGAACATAAGAAAACAATAACAATACAAAGAACAATAATGAAACAGATGAATAATTTCCCACTCAGCACTGTGTATCAGTTAAATGGCTCGATCATCCACTTCAGTCGCTCAAGTTATTCAAGTCCAGCCCTGTATTTTTCCGGACAAAATGATCACTCGGGCTTCCATAAAAGGCCAAGAGGAAAACAGCACACAACGTTTTTACAACTTGTCCCTGAGACCCCTCGCGACATCGCCGCACTGTACCACTTGATGCGCACCTCTCCGCACCGTCAACTCCCACTGAAATGAAAGTGTTGGTTTAGGCCAGTTTGACTTTCATGCCGCGGTTTCCGCGACATCCCCACCCGCCTCCCGTTTCTCTCCCACCGTCTCAGTGTTGATTCAGTCTGTTTAACAGCTCCTTATGTCCCTTCTGACCCCCCCCCCCCCGCCGGTCCCTTTCCCTCCACACACACACCTCTCTTCCCATTATCCATCCGATCCACTACTGTTTTCGTCATTGCTTTGGGTAATTTCATCTCTTGACCTCCTCACTTTTTTTTCTTTTCATCACAAATACCCTTTTCTGTTTCTTTCTTTCTTTTTTTTTTTCTTTCCTTCTTTCAATCCCCTCTCCCTCCATCCCACTACCCCTCTACCTCCCAACTGGTTTACAATAATTATTTCATAACCGTTTTTGTTTTTGTTCATAATTGTTCTTCCTTCTTTCTTTCTTTCTTTCTTTCTTTCTTTCTTTCTTTCTTTGACCCTCCCCCCCCCCCTTCCCTTCCATCCCTCTACCTCCCAACTGGTTTGTCAAAAAAAAAAATGGAACAGTGAAAACAATTGAACAATATAAGGTTTCAACAGGAAATGTGTACAATCGAAGCGAAACAGAATAATGGTACTTAGCTGCGAGTTCTTGTTTGGAGCAGCACAAGAGCACGTCCGTCTGCCAAATGCATGTTCCATTTTTTTTTTTCCTGATAAAGGCGAAAGCCGAAAATTAGAACATTTTTTTTGTCTTCTCTTCAGTTTGCTATGTATCGTTTGGGTTTTACTTTTCACGCGGGACTTTGCAACATACAACTTTTTCTTTTTGCCCGTTTTTGACATTGCTTATAGTCCTGCTGCGACCCCACAGTTTTTCTGTGGTTTTTATAATATTTCGTCAACTCCCAACTGGTTTACATATTTCATAACATAATTTCTCTTCTTTCTTTCTCTCTTTCTTTCTTTTTTGACACCCCCCCCCCTCCTTTCCTTCCATCCCTCTACCTCACGACTGGTTTACATATTTCACGACCGTTTCTGTTTTTATTCCTAATTGCCCTTCTTTCTTTCTCTTTCTTTCTTTCTTCCTTTGACATACCCCCCTCCCCCTCCTTTCCTTTCATCCCTGTACCTCCCAACTGGTTTACAATATGTCATGATCGTTTTTGTTTTTGTTCATAATTGGCCTTCTTTCTTTCTTTCTTTCTTTCTTTCTTTCTTTCTTTCTTTACGCCCCCTCCCCTTCTTTCCATCCTTCTACCTGCCAACTGTTTACATATTTCATGACCGTTTTTGTTTTTATTTATTCAAAACTATCCTTCCTTCTTTCTCTCTTTCTTTCTTTCTTTAACACATATTTCATGACCGTTTTTGTTTTTATTCATGATTGCCCTTCTTTCTTTCTCTCTTTAGTTCTTTCTTTCTTTGACACACCCCCTCCCCCTTTCCTTCCATCCCTCAAAACTATCCTTCCTTCTTTCTCTCTTTCTTTCTTTCTTTAACACATATTTCATGACCGTTTTTGTTTTTATTCATAATTGCCCTTCTTTCTTTCTCTCTCTCTTTCCTTCTTTCTTTGACACAACCACCTGCCTGTCTAGCTGCTGATCTACTTATTTATTCTCAGCTACTTTCAATCTACCAGTGATGTACAGCTTATCTCTGTTTCCATTTGCCTACACGAGTAACATTACACTGCACCGTTAACTGTGTGTGTAGGTTATATAATATATACGTAATGTGTATGGTGTGCTCTGAGTTCAGTTTGAAACTGTAAATATACTCAAGGACAATTGAAAGATTGTAATTATGCTATGATCCAGAGGATCCTTCAGGTGGGAGGAGAGAAAGCGAGGGGGAGAAAAAAAAGGAGTAAAAATAAATAAGGGAAATAACTCGCTTAATTATAATGTGCTGCGGGGCTTTACGACTTTACCGTTCTTCTCTTTCCCCCCCCCCCCCCCTGATAATTCTCGACATATTGCAAGTGTCGGGCTGGCAGCTTACTGTGTCCTGTAAAGCGTCCGTTTTGGCTCAAGACATGAATTTCCTTTGAATCAACTAGCAAGACAGACTTGGTTTAGTCTCACTAGTATGCCAGATCCCGGTTTAACTCATGACCAAAAAAAAACAGACCTGCTTTAGTAAGCTAAACCTTTCGTGAGACCTATGCTCGCAATTGTGTCAGTTGATGGTGGTGGTGGCGGTGGTGGTTGTGGAGGGGAAGTGATTGTGGTAGTCGTGGTAGTTGTGGTGGTGGGAGTGGTAGTTGTGGTGGTGGGAGGGGTAGTTGTGGTGGTGGGAGTGGTAGTTGTGGTGGTGGGAGTGGTAGTTGTGGTGGTGGCGGTGGAAGTGGTGGTGGTAGTGGTGGTGGTGATGGTAATGGTGGTTATGGAGGGGGTGATTGCGGTTGCCGTGGTAGTGGTAGTGGTGGTGGTAGTGGTGATGATGGTGGAAGCAGTTGTGGTAGTTGTGATGGTGATGGTACTGATGGTGGTGGTGGTGGTGGTGGTGATGGGGAGGGAGGATGAATTGTGATAGTCGTGGTAGTTGTGATGGTGAGAATGGTGGTGGTTATGGAGGAGGTGATTGTGGTAGCCGTGGTAGTGGTGGTGGCGGTGGTAGTGGTGATGAAGGTGGGAGCAGTTGTGGTAGCTGTGGTGGTGATGGTAGTGATGATGGTGGTGGTGATGGGGAGGGAGGATAGATTGTGGTATTCGTGGTACTTGTGGTGGTGGGAGTGGTGGTTATGGAGGGGGTGATTGTGGTAGCTGTGGTAGTGGTGGTGGTGGTGGTAGAGGCGATGATGGTGGGGGCAGTTGTGGTAGTTGTCGTGGTGATGGTGGTGATGGTAATGGAGAGGGAGAATAGATTGTCATAGTCGTGTAGCTGTGGTGGTGGGAGTAGTTGTGGTAGTAGTGATGGTGATGGTCGTGGTGGTGTTGGAGGAGATTACCATCATAAAGATTGTGGCACCTGACCTGGTGACGATAATGATGGTAGTCTGCGGTACGTAAATGACAGGGATGTATGTTTGTGTGCTTATGCTGAGTGTTAATTTCGGGTCTGACAAGCTTGATATCATTTCTAACTACTTATTAGATGTATCGACAATTTGTTTTCCTTTTCAGTTGTTTATACATTTTTATCACAGCCTTTCAATTAAAGAAAATAAGAAAGAAAACCATCCATTGATTCCTGCACTGCAAGGGGTTGTTTTGTAAGGGACATAACTCGTACTATACTCACGATATTATGAATTACCGGAATGATCTCCCCTAACACGCTTCATAATTATTTTTTTCCCGCGTTACCTACATACAAGGGACAAGGTGGTCTAGAGGCAAGGTGCTCGCCTCTCATGCCAAGGGTGCAGGCATGTTGGAAGTTTGGGATTTTTCTCATATTTTCATGTCCCTGATCCTATTGAGGGGTAGGATCGAGTACCTAGTCTTCTCGGATAAGGACGAAAAAATTCGGAGGGCCCGTGTGCACGTTGCTCGTGTTAAAGATACCTTGGCAGTTGGAAATCGTAAAGAGCAGGCCGAACAGGCCGCTGCCCGGGCAAAATTAAATAAAATTCATCCCTACCACCCACTTTCCCTCATCCCCCCCCCCCACCACCAAAAAAAAAAAAAACGCCGACCGGCGCTGCACTGTGGCGACGACGTGCCTGCTCCAGTTGTAACTGGGGTGCAATGGCACAAAGGCAAATTTCCCAAATGGGATTAAAGAGTTATACAAATACAAATACAAATACAAATACAGTCGTCATTCATTATGTCTGTGCTGACTAAGACTTGCTGTCTGAAGATTGAATATGGGCTATATTACTTACAAACACTCATTAATCCTACAAGAGTCAGAAGGCCGATGAGAGCATAGAGGCGTTTCTTTAACTGCTACGGCTGATCTGGTTGGCCTATGTTACCGTTTAGAAATAGTTTACATTGACACTTATAGGGTTAACCCATTTTGTTTTGCGTGGGCTTTGACTCAGACTACACTAATTTACACTTCCTTTAAATCAAATCAACTAACGCAACAGTTTTGTTTCAGACTCACTCATGCGGGAGGCCCCGTTTAATCCAATAGGCCACAAAAAGGTGGCAAAAAAGACTTGACCCAGTGTGCAACTGACCTTTCTCGGTTTGAGTTTTAGTGATGAGGTTAAGTTGTTGGTTTGTTGTTGTTGTTTTTGTTGTTGTTGTTGAAAGTCTGACATCATGACTTTAATGCTAATTAACAAATTAAATAAACATATGCAGGCCAAAGGTCGCAGTCAAGCCTGGGGCCAAATCGGTGCCCTTAGTTCATTTCATCTTTCAAGTTTGTTTGTTTTTATTTTAATGTTTTTAGTTTTTTACCTCAAGTAGATCACTGTGACCGAACTCTCTCTCTCTCTCTCTCTCTCTCTCTCTCTCTCTCTTTCTCTCTCTGTCTCTTTCGCTCTTTCTCTTTGTCTCTCTCTTTCTCTCTCTCTCTCCTTCTGTTTCTCTGTGTCTCTCTCTCTGTCTCTTTCTCTTTCTCTCTCTGTCTCTTTCGCTCTTTCTCTTTCTCTCTCTCCCTCTGTTTCTCTGTGTGTCTCTCTCTCTGTCTCTTTCTGTCTCTTTCTCTTTCTCTCTCTGTCTCTTTCGCTCTTTCTCTTTCTCTCTCTCTGTCTCCCTCTGTTTCTCTGTCTCTGTCTCTCTATCTCTCTCTCTCTCTCTCTCTCTCTCTCTCTCTCTCTCTCTCTCTCTCTCTCTCTCTCTCTCTCTCTCTCTCTCTCTCTCTCTCTCTCTGAAGTGCAGTTTCTTGTTTGCCTATTTTTGGTTTCACACCTCCTGTCATTACCGCAAATAAAACTTGATATTTTTTTTCTTTCATTGATAGGCCATAATTATTATACCTGCAGCGGTCATAGAATGTATGAAACACTAAATGAATGCATCTATACGTATAGTCAGATGGAAGTTAGAAATAGTTGTACTGACTGTGTGCATTGGTAGTAGCTTCGGCAATACACCACGTAGGTGTTGAGTGATCTGTCTGGCAACAGCAGTTTCATGTAAGTCGCAAGCCGCGTGGTAAGCTATTGTGGACGATTTTTATTTTTTTTTAACAAATTACACAGGGGAAGCAAAAAAAAAAAAAAACTAAATGACTTTCATTATCAGATTTAATAATTAAGTTGTCGTTGTTGGTATTTAATGAGAACGATAGTTAACCTTTAGTTTTCAGAATTTAACTCTCAACTTCGAACATAACCTGCAGACTGTCAAAAGCTACAAAGTACAAGCATGCCAAATATTTTCAATTTTCTAAAACAGTCAAGTTAGGACAGTCTACCATAGGATCTCAAGATAGTAGCCTCTGTTGCTGTTGCAGTGGTGGTACTTACGAAATGGGAGGGGGGGGGGGGCATTATATCAACAAATCACAACAAAGTCCCGTAATGTAGCTTAACAAATAATAGCAACAGTAAAAACATAAACTACATGAAGACGTCAAACAAGTCCTTTTGAAGGTTTCAACACTTTAAGTTTTAAACCCACTAAATAATGTCAGTAAGGGAAGACTATCGTCCTGTGATGAAAGACCGAATAAGCAAAACAAAACAAAAAAATGTACACACCAAAAGTATTTCTCATAGCGTCCTGCTCAATTCTTTGTTCAATATCCATTCTCTGGGCACCCGAAAGAAGCCACTAATCGTACAAAAATTGTATAAGAAAGATAGAGCACATTTTATTTCATACCATGAAATGCGGTTAAAAGGTGAATTCGACACAGATTGGCGTATGCGGTGTTTTTCGGTAACATCTCTGAGAACAAAAGTCTCCGTGATCTTGAGCAACTGGGATGGCCAACCGCGACTCGCGAGCCTATGCGGCTCTTTAAGATCTTCAACGGCTAGTAGAAATTGTTATATTCCCGAAGTTCGTTACCGTACTTAATAGGTTCAGTGTTAAAATAAATAATCATGAGTCAAGATTTTGGAAACATTTGGTATTTTTAATATCTGTACTTTGTGATTTCTGCAGTTAACACAAACCAAGTTTAAAAACTGCATACATGAGTAAATATTGTTGCGTACATAAGTATTTCTTAATATCTGTACACAATTTTTGTTACAAAATGTGCACGTAACAATAAAAACGTATGTAAAAACTTTGTTCGTATCTTTGTGGCTCTCGAACATTCTGAAGTTTAGCGTGTGTGGCTCTTTCTTACATTAAGCAATTTTCGCCACCCCTGGTCGAAAGAAACACAAAACTGTTGAAACAAAAAAAAAAAAACGTTATTTGACTCTAGCCTTGTAATCAACTTAATAATTATCTTACCGATGCAGTTTCAAAACAGACAAAGTTTGTGTATGCATTTCACGGTGAGAAATAGTAGCAAACATGTTATTAGAGCCAACAGTCATTGGTTGAGGCCTTTCGAGAAACAGAGATCTTTACCGCAGTAAGCATGTTATTATTTAAGGCCAGTGTGCGTTATCAACTCCTGCTGAGGCCCTCGTGAAACAAGATCTCAGAGAACGTATATTATCATAGGCACTTTCAAAACAGGGAGTTTGTACGTGTGTATCCATTCACTCGTTTTTGTATTCTCAAAGTTTTGATCGTACGATAGTGGCGTGTTACGGGCCGGAAAACACTGCAGTCGGAAATGTAGGTCAAATTCACATTTCAAATACAATATCGTAACTCAGTCTTTACAAATATTTCAGGGGAAGCAAGAAAAAACAAATAACTTTCTGCTTAATCCGACTAAAAAAAAATCCAAAAACTCAACGTGGTTAATTTTAACACTTAGCTTTCTTAATTTAAACCCAAACTTATTTAACACAACCGACAGGCTGTCAAGGGATACAACCACACCAAATATCTGTTGCTGTTTTTTAAGTCGAGTTGTGAAAGTTTATATAACATGCGGTCCTCGATTTGAAAGAGTCATAGTGTTCTGTATCGTTTTATATGGGTTATAATTTCGTACGATTAGTGACTGGTTTTTGTGTGTGTGTTGTTTTTTTGGTCATCACCAAATTATCAGAGAAAGATACAGAAGATGGCGTTTGCCCTCGGCAGTTCGCTCGCTCATGAAGACATCATTGCCAGACTGAGCCACATTTCACTATGGTTCCATGCCATGTTATTGCATGTCATAAGCGGGTTACTGAGTTATAATAATTATGTTGGTGTGATGATGTGTTAGAATGTGTCCCACGTTTGTGCTCCTTAATGCTCTGTGAAAGTGGATTTCCCTCATGGTATAGTAAAGTCATTCTTATCTTATCTTATCTTATTATTATCAAATATCACAATCGTAATATATGATTGAAATCTGAAACTAAAAAAAAGAAAATGAAACTGTACAAAGCATAAAACGGGACGACAGGCGACATTTTTTTTTTTTTAGTTATTTGCTTATTTTTTTTAAATTTATTTTCGACTATTGTAAAATTTTGTCTTTGGCCTAACCGGTCTTTTGCCATAGCATGGCTGGGTAAATTAGTAAGTAGAGTCCATATAAGTCTATGGTGGAGTCCTTTTCTTCACACCGTGCCTTACAAAGGGGTATCTTATCGCTTATTCAAATCAGTGACGCTTCACCTTGCACCACATCAAAGGTGACAGCTTGAAGTCACATAACGAGGTCTGTCATTTAAGAGCACACTCACACTAGATAATCACTTGATAGCTCTTCCTTTGATGTTGTTATCTATATAGTGTTATGATTGCAAAGTGACAATGCGATATTGTTTCAACATTATGTACATTATTTCAACAAGCCCTACCTTGATAATATGTTGTTCTCTACGGTTGTGTTATGATTGCAAGCAGAGCCGGGGTAAGACCTTTGGAGGGCCTATTAAGCACCTAAAAGATTTTGGTTCCCCATGTACTGTATAAATTATAATGTAATTCAATTGCTTTAAAAAGGGAGTCTTAGACGCCAGCAAATACTTGATGTTTTTTTTTTCATTTATTTTGGGTTTTGTGGACCCTGGTTCAGCTGTACCATTTGCAGTTTTGCAACATATGGTCCATGGTAAATCCGGCAATGAAAAATATCAGTGGTGTCCCTCTTCCCTTGATGCCCTAAGCACGTGGTTATTTTGCTTAATGGTTAATCCAGCCCTGATTGCAAGCAATGTGAGACTGTTTCAACATTATATACATTAATTCAACAAGCTCAGCCTTGATATGTTGTTCTCTAAAGAGGTGTTATGATTTGCAAGCGATTCGAGATTGTTCCAAGATTATGCCATTACTTCAACAAATATTTCTGAGGAAAAAGAGGCAACAATTCCTTATTTGGGGAATTTCACAAAAGATGGGTGTCGGGGTGGGTGGGTTGGGGGTGGGACTCTTTGCCATCCATTATATCATAAAAGGGAAGAGAGGGGAGGCTGGACGTAGAGAGGGCCCAGGGAGATTTTTACCACAGATCTATTTATAGCCAAAAACGTCACTATCTGTGACCTTTACCCTTCAACACCCAGTGCCCCATTATTTGAAACACTTGATTTGATGACCAATGTTCTGTATTTGGAGCGACGTTTCAGTGCATCGATAAATAATTTTTCGTGATTTATATTCACAAGTTAGCCCTTCAACTTGGAGAATAAAGGGCTATGCTGTTTTATTTACTGTTGCCAGCAGTGTGTAAAGAGCGGGGAAGAACGAAATTTCCAGTGCCAGTTTTTGATTCTACGCGACGAAAATGCGTCTCTTTCTCTCATTTAAGACTTTTTTTTGTCAAAAACCGGATATGTCCACGTAACTTACCGTAAAAAATTGAAGTAGTACACGATATTTCATAATGTTTGACCAGGTAGTCACGGAGTTTAAGAAGCTTACAGTTCACCCTCTAGCTCCATTATAATACGATATTTTCTTGGCACTAACAAATTGGTTTTACAATTTTCAGAATATTTGGCCCACCAAATTTTATTTCCGAGCGTTTGAAGGTTAAAGGCAAACTCAAGAAAACAATATGAGTTTCTTTAGCTTAGAGAAGTGAAAATACGGTATTGAAACAAAAGCATAATATATGAGTGGATCTGGTGAAATTGGGCTTAAGGTGAACTTTCTATACCTCTTTGAAAAATAAAATATTTCTAAGACGATTTCAAGAAAAATTATTTTGACTGAATGCAGAGAAATGGCTAATCATTCATTATAAACAAGTCTCAATTTCCATGCAAACAAAAAATCCCCTTTGGAAGTTGTTTTTTGTTTTTTTTCAGGAATTTGGTCTTTCACCTTTAGCCCGATTTCGCTAGATCCACTCACATACGTGACTTTGAGTCTAAGAATGTGGAGTGATCAACCTGAAGATTATACTAAGACAGTTTCGAGGTGGGGGGATTGGAAGGGACGAGACAAGGAGGAGGAAGGTCACAGGACAAAAAGATGCATCTTATCTACTATCAATTGCCTTTACAATGTACAAGTATTACTGTATACTCCATGCAAACAGTCACCAAAATGTATTCACAGTATCTTTTATTTTTTTTTAAATTTCATAGCCAGGTTATGAATGAAACACAGACAGACAGAAATAAAGAATGAAACGATAAAAGAAAGAGAGAAAAAACGGGAAAAGCAAAGAAAGAGAAAAACAGAACAAAGTCAGAAAGACTGAACTTAAAAAGCAAAGAAAGAAAGAAAATTAAACAGAAAGAAAGTAAGACAGAAAACGACAAATGCGATGTGAAATAAAAAAAAAAAATTGTGGTGAGTGGAAAGGACGGGTAGGACGACAATGGCATCACTAATCTTCTTAAAGAGGTGGCTACGCCCCTGCCACGAGCAGGAACGGAAAAATTAACCCTGTGATAATCTGGTTATGTACACGAGGGTTTTTCATGGAGACAGAGAATCAAGGCAGGAGTGTTTAGTCAACAGTGGAGACAAAACCACCAAGAAACAGCGCACAGTCCGGCCTTTTGTTATGGCCTGGCCGGATCTGAATCTCCCGTTTTCATGTGGCCTTTGGATGTCAAGTGTTCCGACACGGGGGCGTGCATTTGATTTATGGAGGGGAGAGAGTGAGGAGGAGGGGGAAGGGTCGAGGAGGAGAAGGAGGAAGGAGTGGTTGAGAAGGAAGGGGAGGATTGGAGAAGGGAATGGTTACTGAGGAGAAGGGAGGGGTTGAGAAAGAAGGGGGGAGGGGGAAAGGGTTGAAGAAAAGAAGATTGAAGAGGGGAAAGGCGGAAGAGTTGAAGGGGGAGGAAGTAAGGAATTGAGGATGAGGAGAGGGGCAGGGTTGAAGACAGAAGGAGGAAGGGAAGGACTGAGGCAGAGAAGGAGTAGAGAAGGGGTGAAGAGGAGTAGGAGGGGTTGAGGAGAAGGAGGCCGGGATGGAATGAGAAAGATGGGGAGCAGGGAAGTGTGAGGTTGAAGATGAGAAGAAAGAAGGAAAGTGTTGATGAGGTGTGGGGGGGGGGGGGGGGAGGGGAATTGAAACAGAAAATTTAGAAGGAGGAAGGGAGGGGCTGAGGGAAGAATTGTTCGAGGGTGGGAGAAGAGGAGAGGGAAGTGGAGAAATGGGTGGGGGGAGGAGGGGGGCACGAGGAAGAAGACAAGAGGAGACCATCTAGCATGGGCATTAACCGATTTGAGGTCTTTATTTTAGGAGGTTCGCTGCCCTTGGCATTTACACCTCACTTTACTTGTTTTATTATTTCTTGTTCTGGCGGGGGGGGGGGGGGGGGGGGGAGATGATATGGATACATTTTAATCTATTAATTTCAATTTTGCCCGGGCAGCGGCCTTTCGGCCTGCTCTTTACGATTTCCAACTGCCAAGGTATCTTTAACGTGCGCAACGTGCACACGGGCCCTCCGAATTTTTTCGTCCTTATCCGAGAAGACTAGGTACTCGATCCTACCCCCCAATAGGACCAGGGACTTGAAAATATGAGAAAAATCCAATTTCCAAAAACTACTCGATCCTACCCCCCAATAGGACCAGGGACTTGAAAATACGAGAAAAATCCACTTTCCAACATGCCTGCACTGCCCGGGTTTAGAACCCGGGACCCTTGGCATGAGAGGCGAGCACCTTGCCTCTAGACCACCTTGTCCCCCATGGGCATTAACCTGGCTTCGGCCCCTCTTTTATGGTCAAACCTTTTGTCTGCCAAAGTAATGCTATTGTCCACTCCAAGTGTCCCCCAGGTGGCCAGTTTGGAAGTACAGGGCTAGTTTTAAGTCTTCTATTTGCACTCAGTTTGCACTAAGTGGGTGTAGGTAAGGGGGTCCGACTCGTATTGCTTGGGTGGACACAAATCGCGACTTTAGTAGTGTTTGTTTGTTCTATCTCCAATTTTCTGAAAAACTGGAGATCTTTTAGTATGTAGAGCAGTTAACACAAATGCACACTATGACACTTGTTTAAAAAGCTGTTTCACAGTTCCGATTTATTCTAACTCCTTATCATAATACTAAAGCAGCAAACGCTGAACGTCGAATGTCTTAACTGTGCATAAAGTGAAGCTGGAACGAACGAATAAAAATTGATGTCGTGAAATGTCACCGAGTCCAAGGCCTTCACTTTGAGTATTTACTGTCATAAAACATTTAAATAATTATATACTTTCCTATGGATCCAGCCTTTTGGGGCACCTTAATAATGTGACAGTAGTCACAAGAGCATTGTATCAGTGAAAACAAGGACAACATAACAAACCCGTAGCAGCAACAACAAACACTAACTACAACAACGCCGGTATGATGAATAAAGAATATCTACCCATCAGTGAAATAAATCAGTTTGCAGCACTCTTCCCAGGAATGAGATCAGCAGCAGCAGAAAGTGCACCAAAACTACACCAGCGGCATCAACACCCTAATTCATCATCACTCCCAACTACACCACCACCAACGACAACAACGTCCAATGAAGCTATCCCAGAAACGAAACGTATGCAAAGGGGAGAAGGGGGAATACACGACAATCATGGTAACATTAATTTTTGTCTGCACTGAATGAACGGCTAATCAGACTTGCGTCCAAGAAAACACACACACACACACACACAAAAAAAAAAGAGAGGTGCAAATGCCAAGGGCCTCAACGTTGACCAGACTTCACTGCGTAAATTTGCAAAATTTGCCTAACCCCCTTCCACATCCCTACCCCCCCCCCCCCACCCCCCCCAAAAAAATTCCCTAGCACCCCTCCGGAATCATCTGATACCTTGACCGGCACCGCCTCTGCACAGCAGCATCTTCTCTCTAAAAATGTGACCACTTAGTTTGGGCCTGTGGGCGGGTCCCGGTGACAGATTTATTGGGCAGATAATGGCCCAACACCGTGTGCGTAGCTCTTTCACGCTCCACTGAGCACAGGTAAGGGTGGCCTGACAAATCTTGAATTCAACTTTTAGCTGACACTATGATACCAATTAAATGATCCACAGCTTCCATATCACTAGGTGTTTGGAATCAAAGTTTGTACTAACAGACAGAGAAATTTATCTGCTTTATAATGATGCACATTGTGACAGAGTGTCATAAATATAACTTATGATTCTCTCTACACTCTTACCTGACCCCCTGCAAATAAGAGTGGTGTAAATTTTAGGAAGGCATTAGATAATCCTAACTTTCCCATATTTTACATGCATGTTGATCGTCCACATATGGCTCATCTTTTCAAGAAATACCTAAGCAACATTATGATGGATGTATTAAAGTGGCAACATATTGTCCCCAGCAGCCACCCACGTTTTTCTCCTTCGGTGTCAGTGTTTTATTATTGGAATGTCACTGACATTTCTAAAGGGTTGTGATTTAAAAGGAATTTGCCATATTTAAGAGAAATAATAGGAAACTTGATATTCTAATGGTATGGTGCCCTTACAAGAACATTCCAATGAAAATTAGTGAGAAGCTGAAATAATAGGATATCGAGGGCAGTTAAGAAATACACGTGCATACAGTATATTAAAATTACAGGCAGGGGAGCTCAATCTTCAAAATGACACGGATCAAAACTCCCACGAAAAAAGGCAGTTGAAAGTAGTAGTCGAGGGACATAGAACATGAAATAGATGAACCAGAAAAGAATAAACTCCCACTACGTCAAGGACCAGCATGTTTCACTCTTGATCAAACCCTAAAGCAGCACAGAATTATCCTCCAGACTTATCACTGCACGGCAGGTCATTTATTGGCAACCAGTGCATAAAATAGCTCACACCATACAGGTATTCAATTATCTAACAGAGCAAATAGTTCAGGAAACTATGAAATTAACCTAAATTAAAGACATTGACTTGCAAGCAGCAACAATTTCGGGGTACGGAAGACTGAGCCGGTTTTTCACCTGTTGTGCAATGCATTGCGCAATAAGCCGCCGACCCCTGTTGGAAAACTGAGCCGTTTTTTTGTTGTACATATCGACTATGTTGTTTTCGAACTTTAGATCGATTAGCCTGATGTACCAACCCTAAAGTCATTGGACTGTATAAACATGATAGATCTTTGGATAGACTCAGTATGCTAACACACAACAGGAACAGTCACAAACTGACTGTGCGCGCGCGCCTAACACAACTCAATAGGCTAGCCATGCTTTCCGCCTGTTGAGGCCCTTCCCAGAGACTACAATAAAAGCCTGTCAGTTTCATGTCGGTCAAGCATGGTACTGAAAACTTCAACAAATTGAACTATCTTCTGAGTACAAGTCTACCAATGAAACTGCAATGTGGCTAAAATCCATTTTTGGCTTACCGACTCTTCAGCCTAGTGAAGTACAATATTGCTTTGCTTTTGTCATCATGGTCCAGTGCCCAGACCAGGATGACGACAAACTCACAATGTTTTCATTTCTTCAACTGCCAGATACCCGCCCAGCTTGTGGGCTTGTCTTGAAAGTTCCGTCAGAACGACCAATGCATGCGAACGTTTCCATAAACATTTTGCAACCCACTTTACATCGCCGCCTCCAAACATATTTCTGTTCATTGAAAAACTCGCAGAAGAACAGCTACGAACTGGCATAAAGGTCAGATCATCTTATCAGTACCACAATGTTCCTGTGAGAAGCTTGCGTGAGCGTGAGAGAATTAGGGAGACCCTCATTACTGACTACAATGAGCAAAGGCTGTCCCAGGCAGAGTTTGTGCACAAAGTGGCTCTCAAGATGCTACCCGTCAAGTTGTGAGACCCCTTTTAATATTTTTTAACAATTTTTATCATGGTTTTAACAGCTCTCAATATAAAATTTATCCTGCTCAAAATCCGACTTCCACCCAACCCCCCCCCCCTCCCCCCTCCCCCGTGGTGAGCAGGAGGCAACACGTATCAAGACCGTTTCAATCAGCTGTTATAATTACATGCATTTAATTCTTACAAAATTCACCAGAATACAAAAGCAAAGAAACAGTCTCGATAAGTGTCGAACGGAAGAGGTTGACTAGTCGTTAGAAAAATTAAGTGTAATCGATATGCCAAAAACCGGCTCAGTCTTCCAACAGCCTTTACGAGCTACCTTTGAAGTTTTGAACAATAGGATTAAAAATCCGGCTCAGTTTTCCCGTACCCACAATTTCGAATATGTTTAATACACTAAATGAACTACACTCAGTTGTCGATTCCCATATTTCACATACTAACATTATATTTCCCGAACTAGTTTCTGATATTGAATAAGCTATAAAAATGCACTGCAGCTTTTATAGAAGAACTAAAGCAGCATAAAGTTATCCTAAATTTCATTGTTTTTCATGTTAAATATTTTGGTTTTTGGGTTAGGATTTCATGGTGAGCAAGGTGGAGAGCAACTGCATCAAACAACATCTGCCATTGAATATCAGGCCAGAGGTATTATGTACACAAAAGACAAACTTAAGTTCATTGTGTCCAGGCACATGGCCAGAAATCTTTCCTGATTTGATTTCAAAAGATCCACCTTCTAAACAAAAAAGAAAAGATAGCTGAAATTACTACATCTCCCGCTCATGTCCCCTCAATCGGTCTGCTTTGGTTCACAAAAAGAAATGTTTGTACTCAAGTTGTTAAACTTCTATTTTCATGCTTTGCTTGATCGAATGGTAAAAGTGCATTGTTTTGTCATACTGTGTAAATAATGTCAGTTGAGCGTTTTCTTCTGAAATCTTTTTGCTGTTTCATGATTTCTGCATTCGCAACAGTATAAAAGAGTAGGGTATATTTATGCAAGACGCATGGTATACACAGTGTAACCTTTGCTATTGCTTTTTGGGTATCCTGCAATACGTTTAAGATTCTCAAAAATGTTTGCTAGATGTGTTAATGGTGTTATTACATCTTGGCATGTAAATTAGCTAATTGTCTGACAAAAATGCCATGTGAGTATGCTTTCAATATGTGTAGTGGAAAGAAAATATATATTTTTTGTAGCAGATTCAATCTGAAAAAATATTCATTGCAAGGAAATGAAAATTGTTGCCATAATGCTTATTTCACCATGCTGCACATAAATAATTCCCCTTCATTATAAACATAGTTGTATTTATGGGAATGCATGTTAAATTGTATTTTTTAAAATTAAAATGTCAGAAAAATAGTTTTTTAAGATAATTTTGGTGACCAGTTTCTACTAACCAGGAAAGTGCATCTGATTAAAAACACTAGGTATTTTATTTACCACATAAAAAGCCGAATTCTTGAAGTTTCTTTGCATACCTTGGGTGTATGTGAGAGTTGCACCTTTGAAGAGATATTGCCACTTGAACTTAGTGAAAATAGCGAAAAAATGCCAAACTGTCTTGCTAAAATCAGCTGAGGGCAGTCAAGCGCAACGAAAACCCATTACTGACCCGGCCAGGGGTGATGGCCGTGACTTGATCTGCCACTAACAGGTCTGAGTGGGCCACCAAACTAAGTGCTCAGAAAGATGCCGCTGTGTCTGATCTGTCCCGTCTGTTTTCAAGGGCTGTGTAATCCTCACGATCAGGGGCATGTACGGCCGCCCGACCTCTGCTGGAGATTCCTGTCAAATTACGGCATTCTCAAAAGATACCAGGTTTGTCAGTGACCATGCTTGGCTGACTTGTATACTAAGAACGCAATAGACATTTAATGTATTGGCTTACAGTTCGTTCATAATTATTTCACTACATGGACAGTTCGAACATTTTTTGCTCCCGATTCTTTTGATGAATTGTTTTGGCCAAACATGCAAAACGCCTAAACAATCTTGAAGTCTTTGAGCCATCGCAAATCCTGAAAAGAAACATTCTTTTTTTTTTTTTCAATTTAGCTAGATGGTGTTCCCGGCATTATCCTGGATAAACCTGTGAACCCACCGTTCTATCTCTCTCTCTCTTTTTTTGGTCTAGAAGACTTCCCGTAATTACTCTACAGTCTTACTACAGAGTTATGCGCAACACAGCACTACGCACTCATTTCTGGCAGGGAAATTGCGAGCATGGAATTGAACGCGTATTAATATCACTTCAATTCGTTTCCGGTGCAGTGGGCTTATTACAGGGAGCCAAAACAAAGATCATTGTATTTTACATTTTTACAACTTAAAAAAAACAAAAAAAATTGAAACTCGAATCAACACAATCAATCGATACCAAAGAGATTGGGCTGGATTAGTTAACACTTGACACTTTGAACACTATTGCCCTGTACACCGGTCAAATTCTACGGCGATATATACACTATTGACCTGTACAGCTGTCAGAAGGGTGACACCTCATAAATGTGCTCTTACGTCATCAAAAGTTGCGTTTGGCCGCCATTTTTTATTCCCAGGTGTAAGCAAAGAGAAACTAGAAGCCGGCGCGTAGTTTGGAGAGGTTTGGAGTGAAATTTTCGTGATGAATGCACAGAATGCAAAGTTTTTTTTATGTATCAGACGGGGCTCAACGTGCTGGACCGACTGGCATACCAAGGCCCAATACTGGAGATAGAAGATAAGAAAAACATTATATAATACTCACATTTGCTCCCTATCTACCAATGTTGTGTTTGTTGTGTGTTTCCATCATTATAATTATTACTATCTATGAAAATGGCAATTTTGGGGTGGGGGACCAGGGACAGGGGTTCATAAGGACAGGGGAACCAGTGTTCAAAGGGTTAAGAAAATTAATTTTACCAATTTTAAAAACTGTCATTTAGGCTGCAGCGCCGAGCAAAAAAAAAAGGGGGAGGGGGGAGGGCTAAATTGCACCACAATGAATAACTCCCGCCACTATTTTTTGTTTTAATAATAGATAGCAAGGCAGTTTCCAAGCAATACTACCTTAGCTAGAGGCAGAACTGCTCTGCTGCTGTATCTACTTTGAAAAAGTGCCGGCCCCGGATCTGCAACTGTCTTGAAATTATTAGGGTAAAAGGAGCACACTTTCTGTATCAAATGAAGCAATAGAGGATTTTCACACCCCCAACTTCAAGTTCAAACACCATTCAGGTGCTACCTGTGTTCTTCGCGACAAGTTGGGAAGTGATAGATTCTTTAGCTAATAAACACCTGAAACAAGACTCTCTACACAGCCTGCCGTACATACCATGAATATCACTGGTGGTGAGACGACAGGGCTGTGGCGACAGTTTAAAACAACAGAATATTAACTGCTGGCTATTCCCCACCCACGTTTACGCACGATTTTGATTCCTTCCATTGCCTGGGGCGCACATGCAACTTTGTTGTAAGTGAACAGGTTGGTCTAGAGGCAAAGTGCTCACCCCTCATGTCGAAGGTACCGAGTTTGATTCCCGGTCGGTGCAGGCATGCTGGAAATGTTTGTTTGTTTCATGTTGTTGTTGGTTTTTTTTTTGGGGGGGGGGGGGGATTCCTGTCCCTGACCCTATGGGAGGTAGGATGAAGCACCTAGTCTTCTCGAACAAGGACGAAAAACTCGAACTCGGAGGGTTCGTGTGCACTTAACGCACGTTAAAGTTATCTTGGCAGTTGAATGAAAGTCGTGAAGAGCAGGTCGAACAAGGCCGCTGCCCGGACAAAAAAATTCTATAAAAGAAAAGAAAAACTACAATAAAAACAAACAGAAACAAGAACAAATAAAGAAAAATATTTTAAAAAAAGAAAAGAAAAGTGGGGCGGCTTAAATGTGTAGAGCAGCCAAAACTCCTGAACTCATGACCGAAAACGCCACTTTGTTGTCTTGCAGTCCCGTTGCATTTTTGTTAATCTAGGCGGATGACTGGAGACGAGCGCACATATTACGAGACACGGGCATATCGCAGAGTCGATAGAAACAAGGAACTCAGATATGAGTGCAACACGAGTGCTAGTCGCTTGTGCGCGCCTACCCTAATTCAGACAAGTCCACAACGTAGAGTTGAAAGAACTGGCAAAGCGCTTGTGGCCACCGTATTTAGAAAAGACCCCGAATGCTTTTCTTACTTGTCTGTATTGTAGTCTGTGTTTTTATTTTACCCTGTTAAAACAAACTTGAAAAAAATGAAAGCTTCAATTCATAACCGACGGCCTGAAAATCAAAAAAAAAAAAGGTAAAAAATTAGAATTATTATCTAATTAGCGATGCATGTGTGGCGCTTGCAAAAACTTGGTATTGAGTAGGACCTCCCGCTTCAAAATGATGAAAATTGGAGGCCCCAATGCGTTAAAAAGAAAAAAAAATGGTGAGGATCATATTAACCTACCTTACGTCAAATAACAACGACAACAAAATAAAATCAGTTTTCTCAAAAATGTATTAATTCTGCTCTTAGTACCTTTTAATTTTCCACTCCTCATTTACTGACAAATCACAATAACAGGCAGGCAGTGCCATGGTAAATAAAACAGAAATACAGACAGACAAGAATTATGTGCAGACCCCCGTGAGATGACTGTGTGTATCCAGACAGCATTAAGGCGGCACGACTGGATGAAATACACAGTCAATAAGAGTACACGATTGGAGATAATTATTTCATGCGTCAGCCTGCGGATCTGAGTGAGACACAAACACTTAAAATCGTGACACGCATAGGTGTGCATGTGGCAAAGTGATCGATCAACTGTCGAATGAAAAAGAAAAAGAAAATTCGCCAGTAACATTAACATCTACATGCGACAGATAAAATAAAACAAAACAACAAAAAAGTCAATTACAAAACAAATTAATTAATGACATGAAGGCAAAATGAACACATAAACAAGCGGAAGACTGAAAGACAGGAATGAAAGACAAAGAAAGGAATGACGAACAAAAGAAACGTGTCTCAACCCGACTAGACTGATCATTCTTGCTCGAGCTGAAGATTTCTTTTCCCTACTTTTTCACCCATATCCTTTCTCCAAGCAGTGAACAATCAAGTTCCTTAATCCCACCGTTCGTACCTACAACAGGGTTATCTTCCCCCTTAATCTGCTACGGGCATAGTGGGGGCAGCACTAACGCTATAGCTCTCGTCTGGGGCTTCGAAAGTACCAAGTACTCCATGTCTCCAAAGCGGGGAGGCACCACTGGTTTGGTTTTGTTTGTTGTTTTTTTCTGTCATAACCAATAGTGCTTGGAGACAAAAATTTTAGACTGGTGGCCCACTGAGTAAAGTCTGGCTTGCGTCTTTTTTAACTCAGTGCGCGAGATCTCTCTTTCCACCATCTGACTCAAGACAGTTCTATCGCGCCCGAATTGATAAGACAAACGTTTCACTCTCACCAGTACGTCATTATAGTCCATAGGCAACAAAAACGAGGCAAAACAGACTTGACCCAGCGCTCTATATGTGACTAGTTCTGTAGTCTGTAAATCAGACACTAGATGAACTCTTTGGATAAAAAGAGTTGTGATTATAGGTGTAGCTGTATCTCTGCTATATTGGCATAGGTGTGTCTATTAATCAGATACTTAGACGAACTCTTAGGATAAACAGAATTGTGATTATAGATCTAGCTGTATCTCTGCTATAATATGGGCCTAGTTGTGTCTGTAAATCAGACACTTAGACGAACTCTTTGGATAAACAAAACTGTGATTATAAATCTAGCTGTATTTCTGCTATATGGGCCTAATTCTGTCTGTAAATCCCACACTTAGACGAACTTTTTGGATAAACATAATTGTGATTACCGGTATAAATCTAGCTGTATCTCTGCTATATGGGCCTAGTTGTGTCTGTAATTCAGACACTCAGCACTCTCTGGCCAAATTATGATCCTAAGCCGCATACGTCTTGCAACAAACTTTAAACGGCTGTAACTTTTGAGAGAATTGGGTTAATTAAAACGTTTTAATGAAATAAACACAGACTGTTCCCGTGAAATAAAAATCTTCCATTTTTCTAATGAATTGAAGTCCTGTCTTGGACAACCAACAAAAAGGTTCAGAAATGCATGCGGTTTCAGCCTGTCGCGTCAAGTTTTTGAATGCTTCTATCTTGCATGAAATGTTCATTTAGATCTAGTTCATGTATGGGGATCAATTACACAACTTGAATTACAGGTGATACGGTTTTTTTTATTTCATTCAATTATCCTCAGTGGTTCAAAGGTTACAGCCGTTTAAAAGTTTGTTGAAAGATTTATGAGGCCTAGTATAGATCTGGCTGTAGCTCTGCTATGTACGCCCAGTTCTGTCTGTAAATCAGACACCTGACGAACTAGCTGGACAGACTAGGATTACAGATCTAGGTGTGTCTCTCTTCTTCGTAGGACCAGTGATCTGCATACATGTGTGCGTGTGAGTGTGCGCGCGCCTCTGTGTGTGTGTGCGTCTGTGTGCGCGCGCGCGCGCGCGTGTGTGTGTGTGTGTGTGTGTGTGTGTGTGTGTGTGTGTGTGTGTGTGTGTGTGTGAATTTTGTTTGCCTTAGAAGTTCGGAAATTCACCTCTTCAATTCTCATACTGTACAATTCTAAGCCTACGTGAAAAGAACGCAAAGAACCATTCCTCTTAAATGCTATTTTGGTTACAATACAATACTGTGCACACAGCTGCAAAAATTACATCTTTACAATACCGGCGGTGGTGAACAATAAGATATCTCAAAAAAATATGCAATAGCGCCAAAGATTTGCATTGAGGCCACTGGCCTGGCCTAGACGACAAAATAATCTTTTTAAAAAATAGCCATTCAAGGGAGAATGGATGGCCTCTTGGAGAAAGGCTGTGATACCGTGTGCTTATCCGTATACGAGGCTCTGACTTTAATTCACTAACGGGATTGTGAAATTTTAACTAGCAGATCATTTCTCCGCTTGTGACTGCGCAATGAGACACACTGATTAGTGATCTCATCTCTAACTGACCCAAATTTATTTATCATGTCACTGTTCCTGTCCTTGAGAAAAGAAAGAAAAAATATCAAAGTTCTGAACGTCATATCATCATAAAATTATATGCTGGTGCACAAAGGCGTGATTTTGTTTTGTTTGTGATCGTCAGATAAAATTATCACGCAGCGTAGAACAATTACTATGTAGGGTAGACTCTGATAATAGCAAATTGAAATTTGTGAGAGAGGCTTCAAGGCATACCTCTTGAGATTACACAAATGAGTCTTGGGGGAAGACCATTAAAATTTTCTGGCAAAATGCATCTAAATGCGATGTAACGCGGCAAAGAGAGAAAATGAGTCTAAAAATATTATGTCAGATAAATTTAAAATATAGTGTAGAACAATGACCATGTAGGGTAGCCTCTGTTAACAGCAAAAAGAAATTCGTAAGAGAAACTTGTACCTCTTGAGAACACCCAAAAAAATTAAGAGTCTTAGAATGTTCAATAATATTTGTACATGTATGTATATATGTATAAAGTAATATGCGTGGAGTATTGTTCATAAGCGTATTCTAACCTCCCCACCCCCTTCTCTCCAGACCTCTTTCTCCTTGTACGTGTGTAGGGCCATTACAGCGGTAAAAGTCCTTGATGAGACTCCAGGGTTTTATGACTTTCAGAGGATTTTATAGGGATTACTTCATTGTTTCACTAGAAACAATTTTTATAAAATCCAACGACTTAATTTGAAGAGAAATATTATATCCATACTAAATACCCAGTCTTTCCACTGGCAATTAAAATTGAGTGAAAAGTGTACGTATGGTCTCAGTTAAATTCCTCCACTTCATACACCAGGGCCTACCCCACCTCCTCACCCGCTCCCCTCCGAGCATAACTACATTATGGATGGCCCATAATAATTATATTTCCCACTCAAACAATTGCTTTCTCTCAAACCTCCCTCACTTTCTCCCCTCCCCCTCCCCGTTCATATCTACTCCGTGATTTTTAACCTTCCTCTCACCATCCAATCCCGCCCTTCACTACCCACTCAGAAACAATGATCTAAAGACACCGACAAATTGACCCGCCTACTCTGAACATCTCTCGTCAAATAATGTGGCTTGGGGATCACCTTCTATACCATTGGTTCTCTAAGTGCAAGAGGTCTCTGTTTCAACACTCGACTGTCTGAAAGGTCTATTTGAGCTCTTTTGAAGTGATACCTGAAACAGGATTCCGGCTTTTCCGGTTCTGGATAGTATAGCATGCATTTTCGTAAGCCACTGGACTACACAGATTCCCCAAAGGGAATCGGCTAACTAAAGGCCCAGGACACAGCACGGACAGGATTAATGATTAAACATAACAAAAGTGGCCTAATAATAAGAAGACGTAGCCTGATGGGTTGAACTGACCCTATTGCTCGACTTGAAATTTTGTAATAAACTGGTATTTCTGGGAGAGAGAGAGAGAGAGAGACCGAAAGATAGAGAGAGAGAGATCGAAAGATGGAGATAGAGAGAGGCCGAAAGTAGAGATAGAGACAGGCAGACAAATAGAGAATGTGTTTAGTGTGTCGAAATATTTTTTTAAAAAATAAATAATATTCCATGAATATTTCATTTTCTACATTTTTCTATTGTTCCATTGTTTTATGTGTTCAATTTTCCATTTTTCTCCCATTGTTTTCTTCCTTGTTGTTTTTTTCTTGAAAATGGTATTAACCGAAGTATTGGCATTTTCTGCCTTCTCTTTATCTTTATTTGCTTTTCACTGTATCCTCTGAGTATTATTTCTTATGCAAGGCTTTGCTACGTAGAACTTTTCCTTTTTGCTAGTTTTTGACTCTGTTTAGTGTGTGTGGACAAACGCGCTCCATTTTAAGAATAAGACTGATTTTCATCCGTGTGTGGTTCATGTTCGTTCTTTCTTGTCGTCTGTCTCTTGATGTGTTTGCTTGTCTGTTTGCTGATTATTTACCTGTTGACATGACTGTAATGCTATGTTTACTGGCTTGTCTGTCCTGTTGTTTGTTTGCTTACTAGTCTGTCTGTCTTGTCCGTTTCTCTGTCTGTCTTCAGTTTGTCCGCTGTTGACAATCAGTCCTTGTCTGTCTGTATTCTCGTCTGTCTACTGACACCTCTCTCTCTCTCTCTCTCCCTCTCTCTCACCTGCCTACTAGTTTGCCTGTCTTTCATTTGCCTTTCGTCTAGCTTTTGTCTGTCCATTGACGTCTATTCCTTCGTCTGTCTGCTTGCTTGTTTGACTCTCTGGCTGTTTTCTGAGGTGTCTGTTGGTCAAGATGTCTGTCCTCTCGTCTGCCGGTTGATTGTTTACTCCACCGACCGGCCTGCTGGGTGACCTGTTTGTCTATATACCCGTTTGTCCATCGCCCCATTCCGTAAGCCATTTCTCTTCTTTCACAACTTCACAAGTTAGTATTCATTGACAAAGCCCCTTTAATGAATTAGCGTACAATCTACTACGTTAAGAACAGGCTAATACATAGTAATTACCCATTAATGCCATCATTTTGCTCATCATGACGTCAATTGTACTTTGCAGCTCATCCCCCTACAAGGGATTAAACAAACTGACGCCAAAAGCCAGACTTTGTCCTAGACGGGGTCAGGTACCCACAACATTAACTTAATCTATTTGTTTATTTTGTTCTGAATTAATATTATTCACGTGAACGCTTTTTTTTCTTATTATTTTCTTTAAAGGACTTTACACCTCGTTGACAGTGAGGCAGACATAGGCCCATAATACAGAAGATTATTTAAACAAAAAAAAAAAAATCTGTGGGGTCGCAGGAAGGTTTTGAAACAAAGTCAAAATGTGGGGAAAAGTTGCACGTTGCAAAGCCTTGCGTTAGAAATAGTATTTTTTACCCTACAAGAGAGGAAGATACAATAAGCGTTGAAGGTGAAACAGACCCCCCCCCCTTTTTTTACTATACTTCCACGGCAGATAAGGACAAAACTATGATAGTGGAAGGGTTAAAGGCATGATTGCTGGGGATGGAAACAGTGGTGCCCGCCCGTTCCCCTTTCCTCGGCTTCCGTTGAGGTTCTAATCACATGCTTAATTTAGCTTAATGGTTAATCCTGGGCCAAGTGGACCCATGGTAACTTCAAATACACTGTTAGCTTCACGCCCCCAGACAGGAATCTCTACTAACAATGGAAAATGAAACCAGATATTTCTGGGAAGGGTCAGTATGGATCTGACGTAACACAAACGACTTGGACAACTCTTACTGCGTGCATGGATGGAAATTTATTAGCGAATATGACCGCGTGTGTGTTCTGGTCCGCAATGACCAGCAAAGATTTGTTTCATCTCATATTTAATTTAAATATGCCATGTAAAACAAATGCTGCGATATCACATTATTTTATTTATTCATCCAGCCATTCAATCATTCTTTCATTCATTCATGCATTCATTCATTCATTCATACATTCAGTCATCCCTCCATTCCTTCATTCCTTCCTTCTTTCCTTCATTCAATCATTCTTTGATTCCTTCATTCATTCTTTCATTCCTTCATCCAAGAAATCCTTTATTCATCCATTCCTTCATCCATTCATTCGTTTATTCATTCATTCAATAAATAATTCATTCATTCATTCATCCATCCATTCATTCATTTATTCATTCATTCAAGAAATAATTCAATAAATCATCCATCTATTCATTCATTCATCCATTCATTCAGTCATCCCTCCATACCTTCTTTCCTTCATTCATTCATTCTTTCATTCATTCATTCATCCAAGAAATCCTTTACTCATCCATTCCTTCATTCATTCATTCATTCATTCATTCTACATTCAATAAATAATTCAGTAAATAAATAATTCATCCATCCATCCATTTATTCATTTATTCATTCATTCAGGAAATAATTCAATAAATCATCCATCCATTCATTCATTCATTCATTCATTTATTCACTCATTCATTCATTAGCTCGTTCTCTCCTTCTTTCTTTCTTTTCCTTCAGTTTTGCTCAAATCATTTCACTGTATAAAGCGTCAGTAATGTTATGGTATGGATCTGCAATCTCTGCAGTTGCTCACAAAGTGTCACAGCCACAAAGGTTGGGGTGGGCGATTCTGCCTCTCGGCCAGGAAGTTAATTAATATAATTATTTTTTTTTAATCAAAATCTGGCTCGGATTTCTAAGAACTAGAGATCTGGGTCACTATCTACTCGTGTTCTCAGAATGATAAAGGTCTAAGTAAATTCCATCAACTTCTGAGAAATTAATGATTGAAGTTTCATGTGCTCGTAGCTTATACTTTTAGTGGTACAATTTTTTCCTTCTAAGTAATACTTAAAAATTACAAACCGAATCCACTAGATACTTTGACACAAATTGGAAAAGGCCTGGAGAAGTAGTGTGTAGTGTGTAACTCAGTTCAGCCAAAAAGTGGAGATGGAACCTTGCCATTCTAAGAGGACGTACTCATGCTTTGTGAACCACAGACTAATAAATTAACCAGACTGGAAACACGAGCTTCGGGCTGTGTCGTTTTTTACGGAATTTCCCGAGCGGCGGCCGTATAACCTACATGGCCGCCGCTCGGGAAATTCCGATTCTAGTGCTATCTGCGGTAGAAATTTCTTTTTATTTGTCAACATTGGTTGTACATGTATTAATTTCTTGGTGCGGAACCAAACTTCCGCGTTCAGTAGGCGCGTGAAAATGATGTCATTCAAAATGGTAGCTATGCTGAAGCGTCGGTCGACACCGTAAACCTAATGTGGCGGATGGTTCATGACCTTTCGCTGTTCTGTTACGTCACACAATGGGATCATCCAGTCTGGGTATTTTATTAGTCTGTGTTGTGAACACAGTTTCGCCTAGCGCCAAGAAATGCAGTTTTGTACTTTTTCCCGTATTCGCTAGTTCGACTATCGGTGGAGTAGACACTTGAGTCTGTGACTAAATCTAGGCCTACAGGCGTGTAACAGCGGTAGTCGTAAACCTGAGAGCACAGAGTGGGGGAAGGAAGAGCAGGGGACATGACCACTTGACATGGTAATACTGTCGAGAGAGGCTCATAATGATATACGACTTGGTCAGACTTTGTTATATTCTTATGTCTCGCAGAGGAGGAGCAATGCTACAGGAGGCCAAGCAACTTAAAGGGGGGGGGGGGGGCAAACTGATTCAGTTTTTGTTTTTTGGGGCGGGGGGTGGAGGTGGGAGAGAGGGGTGGCAACTAACTCACGTGGGGTGGGGGGGGGGGGGGATGTCATAGTCTAATTCAAAAAAGAGGATTGGGGGGTGTGGCAACTAACCCAGGGGAGGGGGCTAGTTCAAAATAAAAAAAAAAGGGGGGGGGGGGCTTTAATTCAAGGAGGAGCAACTCTCTCAACGGGAGCGGGGGGGGGGGGGCTTTAATTCAAGGAGGAGCAACTCTCTCAACGGGAGCGGGGGGGGGGGCTTTAATTCAAGGAGGAGCAACTCTCTCAACGGGAGCGGGGGGGGGGGCTTTAATTCAAGGAGGAGCAACTCTCTCAACGGGAGCGGGGGGGGGGGGGGCTTTAATTCAAGGAGGAGCAACTCTCTCAACGGGAGCGGGGGGGGGGGTGGGGGGCTAACTCAAGACGTACGGAACTCATTCACGGGAAAGAGGGAAACGAATTCAAAAGGAAGGGGGGTGAGGGGCAATTAACAAAAAAAAAACAAAAAAAGACCAGCTAACTCAAAGGGAAGGCGGTAACTATAACAAAATCAGAGGAAGAGGGGCAATTAAATGCCTTGAGACTTTTCAGTAATACTTCATGCATGTGATTACAATACAACAAACTGTGCACTATCTTCTCTCTTACCGTCAGCTGACGCAAGACAGCTTCGACGCGCCAAAACTGGTTAACTTCACAGTTTACATCTCACATAAAAATCGCAATAAACAGAACTGACTCGGTGCGCCATAAAACGCCACTGCTCTACGCTAATGGCATAAGTCAGTTTAGAGACTTTTGAGATAACTGTTTCTTTTTCTGTCATTTGGTGACTTATGTCATTACTATTCTATTGGATTATTACATTTTCTTTATTGGCGCATTTCTTTTTCTAAAATATTATCGGATAGCCCTCATGCTCAGGAATGAAATGAACCGTCAGTTGCCCCTTGGCATAAGTCTGGCATAAATGCATTATCGTAGAGCAGTGACGAGTATTCAGCCTAAAATCTGGCATAAATGCCATAATCGTAGAGCAGCGTGGAATGTTCACCCTAACACTAAACTATCTCCAAATATCCTGCTTTTACAATCACGAGTCCTTTCCGCATATGTATAACAGGGCCGTTTTGAAGTGTTGACAGATTGGCAAAGCGACCAGTATGAAAGGCACGGAAATACGGAAAACGCACGGCAATACAACAGGCCAATTATGAACAGCTTCGACATAAAATACGAAGACTGGACGAATCTTCCACCAGCTGACAAACCTACATCCGGCTGGAAGACACATGTTTGTCTCTTTCTCAGGTCGAAAACGTAACACGTTCAGAAGACACGTTGTCGGTATTATCCAGGCATGACTGCCTTTTAGTGGGGGAGGGGATGGGTGGGGGTGGAGGACCGTACACGCCAAAAAACGAGACTTTAATACTGGTGACACTAAAGACAGTTGCCGTTGCGGCCCGCTTTATTTTATATTTATTTTCCACTTTGTGATGACTATAGAAACTATTGGTCGTACAATACAACCCAGACAGAAAGACAAACACATTTGTGAGTGGATCTGAAGAAATCGGACTTCTGGTGAAAAGCCCTCCAAAGGGGGGAAAGTTTTGTATGGGAATTGAGGTTTTTGCTTGTAATACGGAAGACTAGCCATTTTTCTGCGTTCTGTTAAAATGTTTTGATTGAAACCGTCTTAGAATTACTTTGTTTTGCTTTTTTTAAAAGAGACCTTTTGCTAGGTTTCTCAGCAACACCCATATTTTATTCTATAAAGTGATGTTTAAAGAACGTCTTTGACCTAGGTTGCCGTATACGGTTTTTTTGGCGTAACATGGCCTGATGAGACCGTCTTTTGTGACACCACCAAGCAGTTCCCACGGCTTATACGGCCTTGCTGACGTACTTGATTATTATAGTAAACGAAAAACATGTTTAGTAAGTATCTGTCGTGTACATGGACATTGCAGTTCTCTCCGCAATATTTCCTGTGTATATCATTGGGAAGAGTTACGAATGGTGTACTAAAGGAAAACATGTTTACTCAGAATTTTGTTTTTATATGTGTGTACACAGAAAAGGTATTATTAGCGTGGCATTTTGTGTGTGTGTGGGTATATTTTAGGGTCGAGTTCTAGTTATGAACGCTCTACGATTATATACAGGGCACTGATACCCAGCATTATCCATGTCACCCTAAATTTTCTGTGCTGTGCACCCAGCCATGCTCTCACGACGCCGGCATGCCGGGTGATGCACCCACAGGTCTCCGTCATGCATTCTGGCCATGAATTGGCGACGTCGGTGTCAATCTGAGCTATGAACGGACCCATGACGTAAATAGACACTGCAACTCAAAACATCAACACCGGCCTGTTGATTTTATGTCTTCGCAATGTTGCAAATGATTTCAGTAACTGGTCGTCCTTCCCCTGAATCTTCCTGTACCAGGACTCACTAATACTGTGAAATTTTTCCTCGTTTCATTTCTGGTGCTTATTTGTTTCCCTATCCTAATATAATACAACGCCAGTGCGTGTAATTAAAAAAAAAATTTTTTTTGGTCCTTGAAAGAATATTGACGCCGTGCATGGTATGATGGCCATTATGATGGTGATGGTGACCACGATGATGATGATGATGATGATGTTGATGGTTATGATGATGATGAAGTTGGAAGGGTGGTAGTGGTGGTGGTGGTGATGACGATGATGATGTGATGACGAAGATGATAATGGTGATGATGACGATGACGATGATGATGATGATGATGATGATGGTGATTATAAATGTGATGGCTATGGTGATGATGTTGGAACAGTGCCGGTGGTGGTGATGACGATGACCATGATGATGATCATGATGGTGGTGGTGGTAGGGTGGTGATGATGATGATGATGACGACCGATAATTATGATATGATGATGGTGGGGGTGGGTGGGATGATGATGAGGAGGAGGAGGAGGATGAGAAGGAGGACGAGGATGATGATGACAATAACAATACTAATAATAATAGTCACTGCACAGGCATCTAAAAAATTTAACTGACAAAGACGGAGCTGTGAAGATAATTATATTACGCCATCCCCCAGCAACTCGCTGACACCAAAACAGCTTTCATAAACACGACACCCCAACACGTATTCCTTAACCCTTTCAATACACACAGCCCACGAAGGCTATAATTAACCTCCTTGGCATCTGGACCCTTTTCCCATGCATTTCCTTTACATTTGCAGAGCAAAAAGTTAATCCCCTTTATCAAAGCTATCGAAATATTCGTGAGAACGTTCAAGGGTTGGATGCCGCGAAGCATTCACATTCTATAGGTTTCGAATGAATAGAACAAAATTCTTTTCAAATTATCCGAAAAACAGGGTTGTAAATAATGATAGGGTTTGCGCCTTTTAAAATTTTATTGTACGGTTCACCAGTCACGCATTTTCTGCCCATTTGTTATTAACATATCGAGGGGTATTTGACATACAGTTGTGTGCGACATTTTGTACATTTTGAGGTTTTTGTCATGGAAGTGGTTCTCTCACCCCTAATTTTATCATGTATACGTGTCATTCCAATCGCTTGAAATCGTTTCGAGATATGTGTTTGTGGTGTAATGTTGTGCGAATGATTTTTTATTTTTTTTTGGCCCTGATTTTACACAATCCTGCAAAATTTCAATCCTAATTTCCTCGAAAAGGCAAAAATGGACATACAGCTATATGGAAAATATCCGACAACTTTCGGACAATTCAGTGAATATATATATGCCAATTTCGTTTCGCCAGAAACAGAAACACACCATATTTGGAAAGTGAGCTACTGTGTATTTTGGTAACTGATTAAGTGTTATTACCATTTTAAGGATGGACACAATCGCTAGGACTGAAAGATGTGGCCCAGGGCAAATAAAAGGGTTAAAAGAAAAGAAAAAAAGTCCCCCCTTGAAAAATGTATCCTTTAACTATTCTGGCTGAATTCTTACAAGGATCAGAACTCATACTGGTTACTTCATTCTGGACAATACAAGCAACAAAACAAAAGAATAAAAACTAAATACACTTTTACTGTAAAACACACGAAACGTAGGCTATATTATTATTATCCCTAAATGTACTTTGACAACAAGAACCATGTCATGCCCCCTTCCCCCCTCACCTCCCACCCCAACCTTTCGCTTTTCTTTTCAAATTATCCACCAATGGTGTATTTTCTACTTGCCCTCATCCTGATTAAGCCGCTGTGTCTTTTAAATGGACAAACAATAATATACATTCGTGTTGTATTTATTGTAATAGAGAGCCGAGAAGCAGGTTCACACAAAAGTTGCAAATTCCTAAGATGTCCCTCTAGACCCAGATGAAAAATATATTTCTTTTCAAAGGCATCAGATTTGGAATTCTCTGCTTCAGTCTATGAGAGCTAAAGAGAACGAAAATTTCATGACTTGTAAGCATTGGCCGAAGAGTCATCATTATCAATGAGAAATCATTTTTTTTTCTACAGATAAGACACCTGAGGTGCAAGCGTCCTGTATAATAATAATAATAATAATAATAATAATAATATTGACAATCATAATAATAATAATACACAGCATTTATATAGCACTTCATCCTGTTAACAACCATGCTGTAAGCGCTTTACAACAGTTATAATTATTATACTAGCTGAGCACCCGTTCGCTGAACAGATTTGTGTAGTTGTTTTTGTTTTTTTTTGTAAAACTTAAGACGCTTATGAACTAAGCAAGGCATTGATGCTGCATAGATAGCTTATAAGAAGAGATGCAACAACAACAAAGGACACCACTTCAGACCGAAAGGAATAAGAACAAAAGCCGAGATGCGTAGGGTCATCGCCAAAACTCAGCGATAGGACCACCTCTATGGATAGGACAGTACACAGCATGCATTGGTGCGCACCCAAAATTTTCAGGAAGTGATGATGTCATGGGCCCATAATGCGCACGCGCAGCTTCAATGAAATCTTAAAATGGCAAACCATGACTCGAAATAGATCTAAATGAAGCCGAAACAATGAAAAATGAAACGTAGAAGCCTGAACATTTCATAATTTCTAATATAGCCCATATTAATTTCGCACTGATAATACATGTATGCTGTTGTGCAAAGTTTGAAGCCCGAGTGTGATGCGGTTCCTGAGCCTTAGGTGACCAAAGTTTCGAGTTACCAAAATATATAGAGAGATCATTATTATCAATATTATTATTATTATTATTATTATTATTATTATTATTATACAGGATGCTTGCAACTCAGGTGTCTTACCTGAGAAAAAAATGACTAACCAGAAAAAAGAAAACACCTGCTTTAAAGGAAGTAAAGCTTCTGTGAATGTAGACAAAAGATCGGTAATTGAAAAACTCTTGGGATAGGATATGTAAAAACTGAGCCTAATTTTATTTATTGCGTCAGTGTTATCTTAAAGGATCATCTTACTCGCTTTCTATTATTAAAGCAGAGACACAAACCGGTTGGTGGCAAATCAGTTATAAGGCGACTGTTTCCTTAATGATTTTCATAAGAGAAACCAACGGAGTAGGGGTGGAGGGGCGAAGGAGTATTTATTTTTTGACATTCAGGTAGAAAAGGAAAAAAAAATTGTTATCCAAAAAACTTCACTGTTATAATTATGCAAGACGCATAATTTTTCTCTAAAAGATACAGAACTGCTAGAATACATCTTCACCATTTATAACGTATTCAGTTCACTGGCTAACAGACTTTTAGAGGATGCGATGAAATAATTATAGCACTTGAGGCTCTTCAAGCTTCCTTACTTTACCACGCCCAGAACGGCACAGTCAGCTGCTGGCAGATAAGAAGTGCACACCATAATTTCCCATGCCTTCAAGACGGAAATGGCCAATGCTCTCGAGAACTTTGAAGGCGACATCACATCTTATAATAACATCCAGCAAGATCTACTACAGCGACATGCACCTATCAAGACCAGGTCAATCTCCAACAGACCGTTCGCTCCATGGTACACCCTAGATGTCAAAGCAGCCAAAGCAGAATGTCGCAAAGCAGAAAGGAAATGGTTAAAGACAGGTCTTACAGTCCACAAGGACATTTTCAAACACCAGAAGAACAAATGGAAATGTGTTATTAAACTTGCAAAAAAAGACTTCTATGTCACTAAACTTCAAAATTCTACATCTTGTAAGGAACTTTTTAGTATTTGTGATGAACTCACAGGGAAAAGAAAGGAAACACCTCTACCCACAATTTACGAGAACAATTTGTTGCCCAATGTTTTTGCTGATTATTTTGATAAAAAAGTTACAACTATCCGAGAAAATCTTGACAGTTTTGATGCCATTGATCATTTTGATGAGTTTCAGGAAAATCCTATAGACACTTTTGGTGTTGTGTCGAATGAATCTGTAAAATCTATCATCATGGCATCGCCATCAAAATGTTGTGACCTCGATCCTATTCCTACATTTTTGGTTAGATCTTGTATTGGTGAACTGGTTCCAACTATTACAAAAATAATAAACAACTCTATTTTAAGTGGGTCTGTCCCTGATTATTTTAAAACAGCCTGGGTAACACCACTTTTGAAAAAAACGACTCTTGATCAAAACATGTTGAAAAATTATAGACCCGTCTCAAACCTTCCTTTTCTTTCAAAAATCCTTGAAAAGGTGATATTACAACAACTAATGTGTCATTTGAGAAATAATGACCTGTTGGAACCATTTCAATCTGCTTACAGAAGTAACCACAGTACTGAAACTGCACTATTAAGAATCATGAATGACATATTAGTAAAGGCAGATTCTGGAAATATTACTCTGCTAAATTTGTTGGATCTATCAGCAGCGTTCGACACCATCGATCACGAAATCCTGCTCAGAAGGCTAGAAACATCGTTTGGAATCAGAGGGGTCGCCCTTAAATGGGTCGAATCTTACCTGTCAAATCGCCACCAATTTGTTGTAACCAACAAAATAAGATCTTTTTCTTATGCGCTTCAGTATGGCGTACCACAAGGCTCAGTGCTTGGTCCTATTTTGTTTACTATCTATACTATTCCACTTGTACATGAAATAAAGAAATTTAATTTACAATATCATTTCTATGCTGATGATACCCAGCTCTACAGTTCTGCCTTGCCATGCGATGTTGACAGCCTTCTGCAGCAGGCTGGAAACTGTATAACAGAAATTAAAAGCTGGATGAACCAAAACAAACTGGCACTAAATGAGGATAAAACTGAGGTTATTTTATTAGGCCGTGAGCGGGTTCTGCAAGAAGTGGACAGAACTGAGATGATAATTGGCACTAATTCAATAGAAATTTCAAAAAAAGTAAAAAACCTAGGGGTTTACATTGATTCAAATCTTTCTATGTCATCTCAGGTTAGTCACCTCATTCGTATTCTATACATGGAAATCTGGAAAATTGGTAAAATCAGACATCTTATTTCAACTGAAACTGCGGCTGTTTTAGTAAATTCTTTTGTACTTTCAAAGCTTGACTATTGCAACTCCCTTTTGGCTGGAATTTCACAAAAAAAATATTAGAAAACTCCAAATTGCTCAAAACAATGCAGCGAGACTTGTTTTGAAGAAAAAGAAAAGAGATCCAGCACTGCCACTTCTGCAGAGTTTGCAGTGGCTGCCAGTCGAGAAAAGAATAATGTACAAATTGTCATCCATTTGTCACAAATGTGTCAATAATACTGCTCCATCGTACCTAGTTGATTTAACTGATTACTATGTTCCATCTCGTCAACTAAGATCATCATCTGACACTACAAAATTGAAAGTACCTAAAATGAATCTGTCCACTGTAGGAGAAAAGTCCTTTTCATTTCTTGGCCCTACCATCTGGAACACTCTTCCAAAGACAACCAGGGAAATTAATGACATTGGTTCTTTCAAACGCCATCTGAAGACCCATTTCTTTCAGACAAACTAGGCTAGGTGTTTTTCGGCAGCAACAATAGTAAATATTTTTGAATTTCTTTTGTGTATGCGTGTGTGTGTGTGTGTGTAAGAGTTTGTTAAAGCGCCCAGAGCTTGTCATCGACGGGGTTGGGCGCTATATAAATGCAATATATTATTATTATTATTATGTTTTCTTAACAAATCCAGGAAGATCCTATCATACTAAGCCCGGTCACGGTCAGGTTCTACCATTATTTCTTGGGTGTACATTTTGCTGGCAGCAACTGACTGTAACTGCTTAGTCTGATCCCCCCCCCCCCCAGATAAATGTGACGTCCGAAAAAGAAACTTAGATTATATTATGCTAACAGCCTTCCGTTTAGATATTATAGCATGAACTAAATGTCGCTTCATCGACTCACGGTTACACAGTCTTTGTCGCATTTATCCGATCTTGTGGTTAAATGCACAGAGGCTGTTGTGTTCAAACACTGATAGATATTCAAATTGGCTTGCTTTCTCGAACTGACAGCACACTGTTTACTATTTATCGCCAAGGATGCGTTTATCCGAGCTTGCAGTTAAAAGTGCCGAGGCCGTTGTATTAAGGCATAAACCCGCGTTTTCAAGAAACAATGGCTTAGCAATATGTACAAAAGTGAAGTGGTTGAAAATCAAAGCGGCTTTGGAAAGAGGGAGGAGAGCTGAGAAAAAAATAGGACGCAAACAGCAGGATTCCATGCTCTTCTTGTTTTCCTTGCACATTCTTCGAGCGATTATCACATTTGTTAACACCCTATGCATCCACTGACAGAGGATAAGATCCATGTACACGGTTGTCAGTTCACGCCATCAACCCCAGCTCCCTCCCTCAAAATCCTTCATCCCTTTCGCCCAGCTTGATGGCCTATGTTGAAGACATGTATATTTTTCAACTAAGTTACGGATTATGATAATCTAGATCTAAAGACAAAACTATGCACTGACTGGCAACCAAGAACTGCGAATAGCTTCTGAGGAAGACCAGCAAGAAGATGGCAGGATGACATAAGAAAGCGAGGGAGCAAAACAATGCAGAGACAAGCAGAGACATTCAGAGATAGGCAGAGGACAAAACCAGAAGGAACAAGTCTGCGGAGGGCTACGCCCTGCAGTGAATGAACAACGCCTAGAATACTAATACGAAGAAGAGCTTATTCATTCAATATTTCTATGGAAAACTCTATGCTATTTTTGCTTCGTCACTAGATGCACCTTAATCACCCCACCCCCAGGTCATCCCTTTTTACCTAAAATCTACGCACAGCAGCGAAAGTTCTGGCAAGTGCACGCACCGAGAAGTTCGTTTAGTGAACGTCGAACACTTTGAAAAGTCCATTAATACTTACATAGACGGAAGTTCAAAATTATATTAAAAGGAAGCCTTTTACAATTTTTCATGCCTGGGTGGATTTTAAAGCGACAGCATCCTGGAGACGATCATCATAAAAACGTCTGTAAATTTTGAAGATTTGTCATACTTGGTGATAATGGAGGCGCCGAGAATGACATACAGCGTCGTCCTAGGCAGGCGTCAGACACAGAAAGTTGCTCGCCAGTCGCCGCACACCATTCGTTAATTAAATTAAGAGAACTGACTCAATGTCAATGAACACATTTCAGCAAAGGAAAGCAGTCATACAGACAAAAGAACATCCGCTCGCCTCTTGGCGCTGGTTACAAGCCCTCAATGGGTGGCGAGTGACTTGTGGCCAACAACTTTCTCTGTGTGACGCCTGCCTTAATCTTTCTCTTTTATTTTGTATCATTAACAATGCTTTGGCTACAACAGCAACAAAATAGGGGACTGTACCCAGCTGGCAACCCTGCGGACATCCGAGGGCTTGGGAGTGACGTCAAATTTGCACATAGGAATGACATCGTGCCTACGTAGATCCGTCGGTTACGATATCCTGCCGATGTCAGTTTGATGTAAGGAATCCACCCTAGCGGTAAACCCTATCAAGTCTTAGGAAATCCTGCCACGAATCTATAGGACTGGGATATTCTGGCCGGGTAACTGTCCAGGTTTGTCCCAAGAGGCCATCTATAAAGTACACACCCTCGAGTTTGGCGATGTTTTTACTCCCCCTTCCCCCCCCCCCCCATCCCCGCCCTTCCTCCCTCCTCCTTCCCTCTCCCACCTCCCCCTACGTATTGAGCGTGCGTAGTTGGGTTGTTGTAGTTTTTTTTTTTAGGATAGCCTGTAATACAGTGCAACACATAATAATAATATGTGGTACAACATCACGGTAAAGGGAACAGCTTTACTACGGAGGGTGGTGTGTGAAACGGTAAAATCTGTCGCCTTTTCCTGTATTTATTAAAATTTAACATCATTCCAAAGAGGTTATAGTAACATAGTTGTTAATGCTATAACCTCTTTGCATCATTCTCACTATTTCTATCGAGTTCCCTCGCCCTGAACTCTGTGACAGCCCTGAAACAAGGCATCCAACGAACAGGACAGAAAAATGAACTAAGCCATGGGAGGGCAAAGGTCAGCCACAGTTGAAGGAAACTGTCACTATTATTGCCTTTACCGACTGAATGAATTTCGCCGTGTTCCCATCCCAGTTTTTATCTCATCAAAATCCGGGTCGAGATGCGACAGCAATAAAAAAAAAAAAAATAATGTCCTTTTATTGGGCGGACGCAGGAGAAATTCGGAGTGACTTCACGATTTTGTGAGCTTTAGAAGGACGCATTGTGAATGAATAATTTGTAACTGACTCACTCCTGACCTCTGAAAATCAGCATTCATCCCATTCTACGAATACTTGAGAACATGAATGACTTCTATAGAAGAAGGGTTTCACAACCATTAGAAGTACTGGAAACCATACGGACAATGTTTCCCTTTGTATGCGAGGAAGGGATTTTATATTTCTTATAGCCGCTCTGAGCGACTCATGGTCGACTGCCTTATCTGCTTTGTCCGTTCAGAGCGGAGCATGGGAGTGAATCAGCTCAGTCTCGAACAGAAGTCGTTAACCCTTTGACTACTGACGTTGTGAGAGCTGAATTTTCTCAATATCAGAATGTTGACCTGTATTTTTAGAAGCTAATGATGGATATCCAAAATCTCAAATTGTTAGGGTAATAAAGAGTCTACAACAATGTTCTTTCCGTACTGAAAGGGTTAAAAAGAGGAATGAGAACTGATTGGCAGTGAGAGTTTGGCAAGCAGAGGCTGAGGGAGGGGAGAAGATGGGAGACAGGAAAAGGGGAGGCACGGGGAGAGAGGGAGAAAGGAGGGCCGAGGGGAGGATGATAAGATAATAATAATAATATATTAATAGCATTTACATAGCGCCTCAGCCCGTCACCAACCAGGCTCTAAGCGCTTTACAACATTCATATCATCTCTCCTAAATCACACAAACACGTACTCAGAATTTAAAAAAAAAAACAACTTGATGGATATTCGGAGTGTTAAAATTTGACTCTTCAGCTGATGTTTAATAAAAGTCATAAAATGTTTAATCTCTCTCAAAGACAAAGACAGAGATTTTCAAATCCGAGGCCCTTGAAAAGATAAAGAGAAAGATTTTTCATCCATTGTCTTCAAGGACATCATTCTTTGGAATTTCAAACGCAACAGTTTCCAATTTATTTTAGGATGAGGTAAAGAGTAACGAATCAAACTTTGGGGTTTGGTTTTCGCGTGAATTTTTGCGTCTGGATTTTCTACGCGAGGCTTCGCTACATACTTTTCCTTTTTCTTTTCGCCACTTTTTTTTTTTACTTTGCACCATGCCTCACTGAGACCCCAAAGATTTTTTTTTTTTTTGGTTATATTTCTCCACGGTTTCAGATGCGTGAAAACGAAAGTGAAACACATACGTTGCCACAACCATTATTATAATAATATTGCATTCGTGTCGGGTGGAGCAATAAAGCTGGACAAGAAACGGAACACAATTATTAATAATTCATAACTGACGGAATGTTATTGTATCTTGTTCTGTGCTGTCACATCCGTTCGGGGGTCGTGTCAAACATGTGAACTCTGCCACGTTATAACCCTATGGTTTTTCACACAGATGCGCCATTCTTCCATTTGACTGCAGAATGGCAATTCATAAATCTCGCTGCGCTAACATAATGGCTTATCTCAGTTTTTCATAGTTTTTGAGAAATGCAGAAAAAAAAAATGTATGTCAATGTGAAATATTATTTATCTTAATATGATGTCGGTTTTTGAGGTTATTATTATATTAAAAGTACGAATTGGTTGTTGTGTTTTGTTGTTGTTGTTGTTGTCTCACGACTATGTTGAACTTGACCTTGACATAAAAGGTCAATGCATTTGAGTTTTGAGATCGGGTTCAACAGTGCGTCGGCACGACAACGATCTCTTTAAATCTTTCATAGTTTTATTTTTTTTTAAATTACATTAACCCATAGATTTCTGCCTCCCGAAAGACAGACAAGATTCGATGCCGGTCCGCGTCGGGAAACAATTCTTTCATGGATCTTCAGGCAGAGCGACCCTGCGGATATGCGCTAAATCCACACATTCAGTTCAAATGCACCTTTGGTCTAAGAGCCCCATTCCACTGTCCGTAACTTTCAGGCGTGTTACGTGCGTGTTATGTACCGAAACTGCAGGTACTGAAGACGCTCGTATTTTAAAAAGGTGCGCCTTACCAATTCTTTGTGATCATTTCCATGTGACATGTAGAAAAACGCACGATGGAAATGAAAAGTACGCATGACTTCTGCAAGACACATGCATGAAAGGAAATACTGACGGAAAAAAATACCCTTCGCAGAAAGTGGTCTTAAGTTCTGAGTTACGCCATCATTTCAGCATAATGATAAAATTCTCATGTCACATTCTACACAACTCCTCCTTCTCCCTCTCCCTCCCCGGGGCAACATACAGCGACCTGCCAGGAGTAGCACCGTGGCATTGATGAATCTACAGCTGTCAATACCGTACTCCCAACACGGCGGGGTCACCGTGTTTCTAAATTTAGGTTATCACTCACAAGTCGACATGTCATTTCCCTCCGCTCAGTCCACCACTATGAAGCTGGTCGTGACTTACCACAGGGTCTGAGTGACTTACGCCACAATACGGTCTTTCTCACTTTTTGTTTTTAAGGACCTGCCCAAGGGCCCTTCGTTAAAGTAGGTACGTTCGATTTTGGCGATGTTTGACCCCCTTCCTTTCCTCCCCCCTCCCCACAACCCCAACTCCTTTCATGTGCGCTTTTCAAACACCAGGAGAGAAGGCTTTTCAGGAGCTCCTACCTGAAGTGCTGGCTAATCTCCGGCTCCATACGTTGAGAAACGCAGCTCTAATAATAAATAAATCCATCAGCCTAGGCGCAATAGCCGATTTTGATCGGTCAAAATGTTGGATGGTGACGTCACGACACTTTAGTTCCATCACGATCCCACTGGTCGGCTGGCTCGCGAGATCTCATTGAAACTAAATGTCACGACGCCAGCATCCAATTTATTAGTCGGCCGATTTGCTGGTGTGCACCTCAGCTTAAACTCACAATGTGGACGAAATGTATTTAGTCACACGAAGACAAAGAATATTATATTACTATACTATAACGACTGTAGTGTTATTTATCTTCTTTTTGTCCACTAAGGCACTTTCGTATGTATTATCACATCTAGAATTTGTGTGAACTGCATTTTCTTCGAACACACGTCTACATGTTGAAACTGAAACTACTTTTATTATTATTTCGCCAAACTATCATTACTAGGGGAAAACAAAATCTGAGAACTTCGGGATTAACTTGAACTGTTGTACGCCCTGAGTGCAAACCACGACTTTGAAACTGTCCACAGACTAGCATCCACAGTGTTCAACCATTTGCAGTTTCTTTAACATATTTTTATTTTAATTCTGAAGTTCAAATCCAAGACGTCAATAATAAAATCCATAAAGAAAGAATTCCGTGAATTTATTAATCCATCCCTCATAAAGCTTATCTATGTGTCCATGAACCGGGACGTCCGGTTATTAATTATAATCTGCTGAACTTGATCACGGTCGTCACGTCACGAGATGGATTATTTTACTTTCAAACTCAATAACACCCTTACAACTCAGTGCCTAAAAGAGGTCTGCCAAATATTTTCTATATATGACACAACTGGTTAATTAATTGGTGGCTGAGCACGATAATCGTCATGACGTCATGACATGAATTTCTTCATTCTCAAATCCTTAAAATCAGAGCTTAAAAGGGGTCTTTGCCTAATACTCTCATATAATGACATAACTGGCTAATCAGTTGGTCGCTAGGTATGATAATGGTCATGGCGTCAAGAGATGGATATTTTTACTTTCAAACCCGATACATCTTTAAAAATCGGTGCGTAAAGGGGCTCTTTGCCTAATCATTTCAACATATGACATAATTGATTATTCAACTGGTCGTTATATGAAAATGATCATCGCGTCAAGAGATGGATATTTTTACATTTAAACCCGATATATCTTAAAAATCGGTGCCTAAAAGGGGTCTTTGCCTAATATTTTCAACACATGACATAATTTGTTAATTAACTGGTCGTTATGTATGATAATGATCATCGCGTCAAGAGATGGATATTTTTACTTTTAAAATCAATAACATCCTTAAAAATTAGTGTGTAACCGGGGTCTTTGCCCAGTATTTTCTATATATGACACAACTGGTTATTTAATTCGTCGTTAAACACAATAATGGTCATCAGGTCAAGGAATGGATTTTTTAAATTTTAAACTCAATAACATCCTTAAAAATCAGTGCTTAAGAAGGGTCCTTGCCCAATATTTTCTTTATATGACATAATTGGTCAATCAATTAGTCCGTCATAGAGTATTTCTTGCGTCTCAATCAACACTGACATCACAAGCGATCTGTAACTGTCGGCTATCCAGTCCGCGACGAATTAAGTGTGTCACCTTTTAAGTTGTCCCTTAATCGGACTGATAAGGACAGGTTGACTTTGTAATCAGTGGCAATGGTGATTAGGTACAAGTAATTCACACAAGTTATGTAGAGACACACTGGAAAATAATGACCTGTGGGTGGTTTGATCCAACCTAATTGAAGGCTTGAATGTTGTGAGTTCAGAATATATTATGTTTCCACTTGGACGTGCTGGCGATGAGTGCTAAGATAGAACAGCCAAATTAGCATTTGGAAAAGACCTTGACAAGTCTGTAGGTGAGAAGACGTCAATCAAAATCAGCTCAGTGGCTAATGTTTCTTTTTTATCCGATTATCTTTCTTCAAATACAGATTTTGGCACTTCGGCGTACTCGTGTTATTTGCCAAAACAGAATAGCCAAATTCGTGATTGCGAAAGAGCTCGACAAGTTCATAGGCGAGAAAATGTCCAGCAAAATCAGCTCAGTGACTAGTTCTTTTTTTTCCCCCAGATTATCTTTCTTCAAATTTGAAAGGGGGGGGGGGGTGCTACTTTAACGTTTTTGACCATGATAATGATTAACAAAAAACAAATATGCCCCTCCTGGATACGATAGATGCTGAAGTACAGAAAGGGTAGAAGCTCGGGTGAGACAGAGCACTAACAAAACTAATACCTGAAAAGGTGAGGCGTTTAGAAGTTAGTGCTAAAAATAAATCTGGTAGTGAAAGAGAGAAAAAAAAGAAGTAACCTAGGCCGGGGCTCAAACCCGCCATCTCTATTACGGGATCAACTGCCTTGCCAGGAAGAACAAAACAAACAACAACAAAACTCGCTTAACTCCGCCTCTCAAACAAAACAAAAAAATGTGTTATAAGGTCTTCATTTCAGAGGATCTCTGCCCTTGGCATTTGCACCTCCCAAAAAAAATGAGACGCTTGCGCCAGAACTATTTATAAAGCAGTGTCTCTTTTTGACTTGAGTATTCGTGCGCAAGATCCTGGAAACGATTATTGAGACTATATTAAATCTGCCACATTGTCACAGTAAGGGCATTGGTTCCACAATTTACGCGACAATCTTTTGATGTTGAAGAAAAACAAAAACACAATGAGAACCGTAATTTTTGCGACATCAGTAAAACAAACCGATGTTGGGAGATTCTATAGCAATAGATATATTTATGCACACGAAAGAGCGACAGCCTTAAGGGCGCTGATCAAGGCCAGGGTTGCCGGTTAAGGAGACAGATATATCGTCACTCTTGTCAGATTAATAGAGTTAGGTGCACATCCTGGCAGGTACCTGGCCAAACATTTCCTTATCAGACAATCAGGCAAGGGTATTCTCTGACAGACAAATGGACAGGTTGATTGTCTGAATGATCATCAGTTGGACACATAGACAGACCAACAGCTCTTTAACGGACATGCTGATAAGATCGCTGTCATAAATAGTGTACGACAGTTGATTCAGTTTTGTTACACGAGGGACGTAACGGTGGGAAAGCAGGTGAATGGAAAGGGGCAAGATCGGGGGGGGGGGGGGGGAAGGAAGCAGAATAGAGAACTGAGAAAATGTAGAACAATGGGCGTGACTTATGGGCTGCCAGGAATTGACAGACCTGGCGAGACGTCCAAGGTAAGTACTTCTGGAGGTAGGAGGTCAGATTCGTCTATACTACTGTACAGTAATGAAGATACTCAGACACCAGTAAGCTTGGGACTGTCAGACCACCGAATAGTCAGTGGCTTAAAACTGTACAGCAACGTCAGTTAATCTGGAACCAACACTGAGTGGCATTCAAACCAAGGACTATCTCGCATCTGAGTAAAACGTTCTAGCCCCTAAGCCACTGCGCGGGCTTTGGTACGAATACTGAACAAGTTTTTATACCCAGGTCCAAAGTGCCCATTCAGATATGATTCGGGAGACGCGGAAGTGTGGAGTATGTCCTGGTACAAATATAGACAGACGGGTATATAAAAATCCAGCCCAAATTAGGACAATTACACCCCGTACATTACATTTTGTGTAGTCCGAGACTACCGAGACGGACCATTCCTTTTTTCACTACATGTCCACAACGTGCGCGCGTATGAACACGGTGAGTACTACTCACAGAGCTCTATGATACTAGTCTTTTTCGCTCAATTATGAAGGAGTGTGGTGCGAATTATTGCATTGCTGACATGGATGATATGCGGGCAAGTCGACGGATGGAATATGGCGAATTGAACCGTCTCAGTATTCTGTCTCTCGGGTGTAGTCCTCAAAATTGCACACCAGCAATTACTGCGTATCGTTAAAATTTTGTTCTGGGAAACTTTCTCTTGTTTATAATTTTATAATAAATGTCTATTTTTTATTCACAGGTTGTGCCTCCTTCGAGTGGCGCAGTAAGTAAAGTCATATATCCTAGAACCAGATCAGGCTTGAAATTTACGAATGCACGCATAACAGAGGCTTTCGGTGTAAATTGAACAGGTACGATTGTTCAGATCAAAACAAAAAACCAACAAACAGACAGACATACAGATGGGTAGACAGACAGACGGGCATGCAGTCGGACAGACATAACAGAAAAACAGACAGCTGATCGAACGGACGGACAGGCAGACAGACAGACAGACAGACAGACAGACAGACAGACAGACAGACAGACAGACAGACAGACAGATAGATAGATAGATAGATAGATAGATAGATAGATAGATGGGCCAACAAACTAGAGGCAAACATACCCTTGACAAATCTAGAGTATCCACATCTAGATCTGTAACCTCTAACTAAGCCGAGTGCACTCTCTCATGCAAGTTAACAAAGACACCTCATGCCAAGTTACAACATACACTAAAAGCCAAGCATTATAACTACTTACATTGTGCCATCTCCTTTGCTGAATATATCCTCTAAGTCTGCTGGTAAATCTAAAGCTGGGTTATCAAGCCCTAATTCACGCCCTGTGGAAAGAATAAAAATTATAAATCGTTATCATGCAACAAGACAGGCATTTTTCAGTTCTAACCATCTGTACTCAAATGCTTCTGTAAAGAAATGTATCAATCACCATCCCCTGCTGTTTCATCCAATTTCTAGATCATCCTGGAGCTACAGAATAAGACACATTAAAGCCAACAAAGAAAGATACAGAAGATTGTTTTTGCCCTCCGCAATTCGCCCCAACAAGACATAGCTAGATGTGTGCCATATTTTACTGAGGCTCCTGGCCATGATACTTCATGTAATAAGCCTGTTATTGAGTTATGATTATGTTTCTGTAATGATGCGTTAGGTGTGTTGATGTATTATGTGGTCTTGAACGCTCTGTGTAAGTGAATTTCCCCCATGGGATAATAAAGTGATGATCTTATTTTATAATTATTATTCTGTATTATTATTTTATATACTATATAAACTGAAGTACATCCCGTGTTGTTATCAAATGCATCCTAATCACATTCTCTGGGTGGAAAAAAAAATAATTTTTAAAACTATAACAAGCTCCTCTTTTGTCAATCAACAAAAGGAATAACTTCTAACATTTTCGTTCATGAAATACATGATTTGTAATAAGAAAGGTTTTTAAGCATACGAATACAACAATATGCTTTTCGAGTGGTACTGAGGATTTATTACAAGCAAAGATTTGGATGGATGGATGGATGGATGGATGGATGGATGGATGAGTGGATAGATGGATGGGTGGATGGATGGATGAATGAATGGATGGATGGATGGATGGATGAATGGATGGATGGATGGATGGATGGACGGACAGACAAACAGACAGATGGATGGATGGATGGATGGATGGATGGGCGCACCGACCGACAGATGGATGAATGGATGGATGGATGGACGGATGGATGAATGGATGGACGGACGGGTGGATGGGTGGACAGAAAAGAGCGACTGTCTACTTGTCAGGAATTATAATGAAAGCTACATTAAGACAAGAGATAAAAGAGGCCGACACAACATTGACAAAACGATAAGAGGGTGAACTTACCAAGAGCAGTAGAGGCTCATACTGAAAGTGAGAGGAGAGAAAGCGGGAGTAACGTGTGAAAGAGGGGAAAACGAAGAAAGTAAACGGAGAAAATGAGGAATAATGACGAAAAAATTGCATCCGATAAATAGAACAAATGCATATGTGCGTGTGCATGGGTGTGTGAGGGTGTACATAATCATGATAGTGAGAAGGTCGGCAGGTATGTATTGACAAAGTCAAAATTGGGCAAAAAGAAAAGGTTGTATGTTGCGGAACCCCGCGTGAGAAATAAAACCCAAACAATACAAAGCAAACTAAAGAGAAGACAGAAAATACACAAAATTTTCGACTTTGCCTATAACCCTGCTGCGATCCCACAGTTTTTCTGTGGTTTTTATGATATTAGGTATGTATGTATTGAGTTCCGGAAGGCTGGAATAGTGTACTTGTGTACTTATGTGTGTAAACATGAAAGAGAGGGGGGGAGAGAGTGGAGGGACAGGGTGAGAGGTAGAAAAGGGAGAGAGAGGGAGAGAGAAAGAATAGAGAGAAGGATATATATAGCCCAGAACATACTCCACACTTCTGCGTCTCCTGAGAGAGAGAGAGAGAGAGAGAGAGAGAGAGAGAGAGAGAGAGAGAGAGAGAGAGGGAGGGAGGGAGGGAAGGAGATATATATATATATAAAATAAAGAGAGAGAATGGGATAGAGGTAAACGAGAGAGGGAGGGAGGGGAATAGACCGAGTGCGAGAAATAGAAATTGAGAAGAGAGCAGAGACAGAAAAAGAGAGAGAGAGGAGAGATAGCGAGAGAAAGAGAGAGAGAGAGAGGAAGAGGCAGAAAAAGAAAGAGAAAAGAAGGCATACACACACACAAATATCCCTGGGCACTCGAACACACCCACACACGAACAATCACACACATACACAAATACGCCAGTGACCAATCTGCTACTGGTCTGCCATCAGGGAGCGTTTGACTGCACCCGCCATACCTGCTGTATCACTCAGTCACAGGGATAGTGCCCCCTTCGGGATAAGTGATCGATCATCAACTGATCGGAAATACTGGGGATGTCGTAACCTGTTTCCTGATAGCCAGGCCTTTATCGATGACCTGACTGATTTCCTACGATTAGTCAACAACTGTGCACTGATTAACCAGCAGATCAGTTCTCCGCATAGTTTCCGTCTAATGGGCTCGGTAATCCTTTCTTTCATTCAGCCTGTGCATACTTGACAAATCGCCTCCCAAGTTACAAGTGCTCCATGTCCTCTTTCTGCAAAACTTGATGTTCATGCCGTCAGTGAACTTCATTTGACATCTGATATCTTCAGTGCTCTACGCTAACAGCTTAATTATTGAGTCATTTTTGACGCGTTTGAGATAATTATTAAGATAAAAACTGTTTCTATTCCTGTAATTTGTATAAACTCATGCCATTATGATTCTATTGCATTGTTATATTTTTATCTATCGGCGCAATACTTTTCCTATAATATTATCTAACAGCCCTCATGCTCAGAATTGCAATGTACCGACAATTGCTTTTTGACATAAGTCTGACATATGCCATCGTACAGCAGTGACGATGCACATCCTGCTACTTCCCAGTCGATATGTTGTCCAGAAGCAGGTGTTAATTCTCAATTTTTTTTTTACTCTTTTCGTTATTTCTAAGTTTAGTGAACATCTCAAGACGGGGGGGGGGGGGTGGGAGGGGGGGGATGCTGATGAATAGAGCGAAAGACAAGCAGCACACAGAAGAGAACGCTACCATCCTAACATGCGTCTTGTCCTTTCGGAAAAAGGTTAAGATCTCCAATTTGAATTACCGACTTTTACACACATTCATAAAACTCTTTTCAGATCGACACAAACAATTTTTGAGAATTTTACCAGCGTAATCAGTTTTATACGGAACTATTAAAAAAATTAATTCTATTTGTGAAATTGAAATTAATGAAGCTCTGAACACCAAACATTAAAATAAAATACCGAAAAGACTGTGAAGGGCGCAAAGTGGCCGTTATCGTGCAGATAAGCGCCGTAAACTCAACAAACCTAATAGATTTGAGAACTTTTTACAGATCTACCCAAAATAACTTTTTTAGAATCTTACCAATGTCTTAAAATTATATGACTGCATTAATTCTATGTTCAACTTAACAGCTCTGGATACGAAACATAAATAAAGAAAGTGTACGCATATAGAACGTGAAGGGCGCCGTAAAACCAAAAACTCAAACTCGAAGTCAACCCACTCACAGAATGATGTGAGCACTGCGGTAGAGACTTGACACCCTCGCACTGACCTCTTCAGCCACAAACGACGCTGCTCTTACATAGCAAAACAGTCAAAACAGTTAGGGGACGTTCAAATATAATCTTACACCTTTTTGGGGACTTTTTGACCCCCCCCCCCCTCCTTACACTTTTCTTACATCTCCTTCTCCCCCCCCCCCCCCCCCAAATCACGTAATATTACAATAAATCATGTAATAATTATACATTGCACACGTACTCTTTCTTACAAATGAGGGAAAAATGAGACTCGTGTCAAAGTCAATGTCAAAATTGCCTTAAATTAGTTATCATCAACAAAGGGGTTTTTCATCATATTAATGTCAAAGATATTTCTAAAAACAGGGGCATCTGCTGAGCTATCTTGAACATCCGGGTCTTGTTCCTGCTCTTTCTCCTCTTCCTCTTCTTTGTCCACCTCCATTTCTTCTTCCGTCCTGTGCAAAGCCCTGTGTGTCTTCAGTGCAGCAATAAGAATACCATAAGTTATCTCTCTTTTTATGTTATTTGTTTATTATGTTGTCTAAATTTTTATTCCTTTTTATATCATCACCTCACAAAAAGTGTAATATTACATTGGTTCAAACCCACCCCCCTTTCTTACACTTTTCTTACAGGAGCCAAACACCTCCCCCCCCCCCCCCCCCCCACCTCGAGGCGTAAGATTATATTTGAACGTCCCCTTACGATACAACATTTCATGCTCATCCCTGGCGGACTGACGTCTCCCTGTCTTGGTTAGAAGAACGTCCTATCACCCTGTTATGCTCTGTCTGTTCTTCCTGGCGCAATAATGGGTTTTTCTAAACTCAAAATCAAACTCAAAAGAGGAGTCAAAGGAGATAGATCACTTGTACGCTGGAGTCACGAAATGTAGATTGGCCGCCAAAGGTTAGGGACGTCGACATAGTGCATGTTGTTGTTATCAGAGGAGATGGAATACGATAACATCATCATGTGCTGTAGGTCTGAGGCCTGTGTTGTAAAGTAGTATGTTATTGTTCGCATGAATGTTGACTGTATGTCTGTGTGAAAAGTATGTTTTTGTGTGTCTGATTGTTGACTGTATTTCTGTGTGAAAAGTAAGTTTTTGTGCGTCTGAATGTTGACTATTTCTGTGTGAAAAGTATGTTTTTGTGCGTCTGAATGTTGACTGTATTTCTGTGTGAAAAGTATGTTTTTGTGCGTCTGAATGACTGTATTTCTGTGTGAAAAGTGTGCTTTTGTGCGTCTGAATGTTGACTGTCCATTTAGGTCTGAGACTTTGTGAAGGAGGCCTCTTTATGGATGTCTCGGTGGTCTTTTTTTGTGTGTATGAATTTGCTAGGCTGGTGACCCACTGAGTCAAGTCCGTTCTGAGTCGTTTCCGATTCCGTGTGCGAGGCCTTCTCTTTCTGCCAGCAGTCTCACGACAGTTGTTTTGACGGGCCTGAGCTGAAGGAACGAGTGAGAGAGATATGTGTTCAGGCTCTAAAGTGCGCGAGTCCCATTTTAACTCCACAGACTACATCTCTCAGGCTAAAACCCGGGATAAAAACAGACTTGACTCTGTGCCTTTCCAGCCCCCACCCCTAAATCAGCCGACGACTATCAATACAGATACTGCCAAATATTATGCAGACAGACACTACTGCTATATTTTAAGTATAGAGACAGGCTGATTGTATAGGCTGACTATCGATCTAACCTGGAAGATGAAAAAATAAATAGAAATGAGACAGATGGACAGACAATCAGAAAATGCAGACAAACAAATAGACAACAGATAGACAGGCACAGACAGACAAAGAAAACATACTGACGATTCAAATTAAGAGGTGTTTTGTCAGTAATACGATGTAAATTCCAGGAGGGAGAAAGAGAGGTAGACAGAGGAAGAGGTGGGAAGACAACATCAAAGAGTGGACAGGCTTGACCTTCGCTGATTCACAGCGAGCTACGGAGGACAGAGACGGATGGAGGAGAATCGTCCGAAAATCATCAGTGGCGACCCAACAACCCCACCCCGGGGGTTAAGAGATCGGAGACGAAAAAAAAACGATGTAAAATATTATTCTGTTAATCCGCCAGCCTGCACCATTCTCCCAGGATATTATGAAAAGATTATGGAGGTACACTGGAAAGTTAATTTACTAATCTACAACCCAAACATTTAGTGTTCGAATAATTCTCGGAGACAATAATTATTCACAATGCAGACTAGGCCTTTCGCATCCTAGTTGTGAAATATCTTGGAGGTCTGTTTCTTGCCCGGGGAAATGACAACCAGGTCCGACCTGTCGATTCGAGTTTGAGTTTGGGTTTTACGGCGCGTCGGCATGATAACGGCCAGTTGGCACCTTTCACGGTTTGTTTAGGTAGGCCCCTACTTTATTTATGTCTGGCATTCAGAACTTCATGAATGTAAAAATTTCACAAATAGAATTAAAGAATTCCGTATAAATTTTATTACATTGGTAAAATTCTCAAAAGTTGTTTTCTTTTTGACCATCTGAAAAGACTGTTGCCAAAATGGCACTGAACTACATGCAAAGAGGGGATTTGGTTTATAGCAATAATGCGGAGAAGGTTGAATTTTAACAGTTTGGTCTGAGCTTCCAGGTTACTAATGCAATCCGCTTTGGGAAGATTTTTTTTTTTACATGATTAGCAGCCCTATCCAGCACTGTGCAGTGTAAACCTGTGCATATCTCTCTCTCTCTTTCTCTCTTTCTCTCTCTCTCTCTCTCCCTCTCTCCCTCTCTCTCTCTCTCTTTCTCTCTCTCTCTCTCTCTCTCTCTCTCTCTCTCTCTCTCTCTCTCATCTTTATTGGTCGCAAATCATAATGACTTTTTGAGTATGGTAACAGCGGTAGCCACGCAGACAAAAAAAGAATACCAGCCGTGTCACAATAGAGCAATCCCCCATCGTGTTCGGCAAGCGGATGAAAACGAAGACAAAGTAGCCTAACCCAGTGACTCTATCCTCTCCTCATCTCCATAAAAGGTCATTGCCAGAGTACAAAAACATGGACTAACAATGTCCGGTCACAAAACAAAACACCCCCCCCCCACTCCCCCGCCCACAAGGTTTGCGGTCATTGTTTCAAGAGTATCACTGCTCTTAGTATTTACACATACACACAAACAAACAAAAAACGCAAGAGCCGGCATACAGATCATGGTGGTGTCCAATCAGGAAGTTCGTATCAGCTATAAACTGCAACAGAATAAGCAAAGAGCATAAACACTTGAATCAGTGACCGAGTGAGTCAGTCACCAGCAGCTCTTAAGAATAAAGTGAGTCATAACTGTGCCGATGACTCCAGTCAAGGATATTTTAGTGTTGTGTTCGTCTACACGCGTTTCTGTACTGTCGCGTTATGGAGAAAATGAACCATTTCTTTAGATTTTTACATTGTATCATTTATTATTAATTAATGAGAATGATTTATTTAAAAAAAATATAATATTATTTATTTATTTATATAAACTTTATAAATTAATTTATTTTATCTCTATAAAGTGATAACAACTGAAAAACCTCACCAGACACCCTAAAAGTATTAAATGCAAATGTTTCCTTCACTCACTACAACTCCTTTGGAGGATCTTTCTACGTTGGTTCATGCGTGTAAATACGTAGAACACAGGGAACCACTGTACTATAATATTATTTCAGGGCATTTTATAAAATAATAGTATTTAAAAACACACAGAAAATCTGTGGGGTGGCAGCAAGGACCGAAACAAAGTCAAAATGTGGTAAAAAAGAAAAAAGTTGTATGTAGCTCTGAGTTTGAGTTCGAGGTTGGGTTCTACAGCGCGTAGGGACGATAACGGCCACTCTGCGCCCTTCACACGCTGTTTTGGTACACATTCTTGATTTATGTTCCATTATTCAGAGCATTTAAGTTTAATATAGAACTAAAATACATTCATATGATTATTTTATCGCATTATAATGAATGTATAGATTTCTCAAAAGTTGTTTTGAGTACAGAAACGATACAATCAAACGCAAAAAGGAAAAGGAAACAGCATTTAGGCCTGTTGCTGTCCTTGTGTCTTGCTGTTTGCTGTTGGTGGTGGTGGTGGTTTTCTTCATGTTGCTGCCGTCGTTGTTGTTATTTTATTCTTGCTTTATTAAACAAAGAAAATGTCTTGGCGGCAAAGCCCTGTGTACCGTAGGTCATATTCTGATTCTGGGAAAAACGGATGTGCATAAGTGGGTAAATTTGCACGTGTTTCCTGGTGGGAGTGGTGGTAGGGGGGGGGGGGCGGGGGGTGATGGGGGGAGGGGGGGGCAAGCCTCACTTGGCTGGGGATTTGAGAACGACAACGGCCACTTTGCGCCTATCACGGTCTATTTGGGTATAATATGTTCTTTATTTATGTTTCGGATGCAGAGCTTCTAAGTTTAACAATAGAATTAAATACTTTCATTATAATTTCATCACATTGGTAAAAGTGAGATAGGATTAGATCTACTCTCATTGTTTGAGACTCCAGTGTATCGCTCATGCAGGCTTTATCAAACTGCATAATTATATTCGTACGACTGCAGATGACAACGCTTAGGGTTGATGTTGTTTTTTTAATTCTTAAATATATTATTATTTTATAAACTCCTTGCAGGAATTTAACTTCTTTATTTTGATGAAGGGGGAAAGTCCGATATATTTCAAATGTTTGAAACTAAAAATGTATGAGAAATACATTGTCAGTCAAACGGTATTTCTGCTGCTTCTTCTGCTTCTTCTTCTTCTTCTTCTCTCTCTCTCTCTCTCTCTCTCTCTCTCTCTCTCTTTCTCTCTCTCTCTCTCTTTCTCTCTCTCTCCTCTCATACGTTCTCTTTCTCTTTCTCTCTCTCCCTTGTACACACGCTTTCCCTTCCGCTCTTTCCCCCTCTCTGCCTCTCTCTCTCTCTTTCTCACTCTCTCATTCTGTCTTTCTCTCTCTTTCAATATCTTTCTCTCTGTCTGTCTGTCTCTCTCTCTCTCTCTCTCTTTCTCTCTCTCTCTCTCTCTGTACGTGTATGTGTGTGTATGTGTGAAATTAGGCCCCCTTCTCGCTCGTGCAGTGTCTTGAAAAGAGCCAGCGACATGCTTCAAATTCAAAGTAGAAATAGCGTGACTGTCTCAAATTTGAGTAATAAATAACCTTTTCTCCACTCTAAACGATCATTCATTTCATTAGGCATCATAAGGGAGATAGGTCTGCGGCACAATTTCCTCCTCAAACACCATCAAAAATGGGCTGATTTACTATGATAATGTTAAAAATAATGTGGCCAAAACAACAACCCAAAAAAGAAAGTGGGGGGGGGGGGGGATTTTACAAGCCCTACATTTGCAACATACAACAAACAAACAAACAAACAAACAAAAACCGTACAATATATTATCATATTACAATAAAAATAATTACACTAATTAACCAGAAAATATAATTATATACAGTGTGTCCCAGAAGTGGCGCACCATCAATAAGACACCTTTCGTGATTTCATAAACACCTTTACTGATAATAATCATAACAAAATGCTCAAACTGAGAACCCTCTGCAATAAAACACGCATCAGTTCTCCTCATCAAACTGTCTTTCACGCGCCTGAGGGTTTCAGGGGTAATCTTTTTGACATCAGGATGGAGCGCGACTCTGGGACACCCGGCCCTGTACATGTATACAAATTTTCGTTGTTTTTTTAATTTGAGTTTAAAGGCACATCGACACGACAGTGGCCACTATGAGCCCTCCACGTTTGTTTGTTGTTTTTTTTGGCTACTTTATTTAGAGCTTCTTACTCCACAGCTTCATCAGTTAAAATTTCACACCAAAAAATGTATAAGTTCAGTACAAAATTGTTTTATCTGTAAAGTTGTTAAAACATCACACTTTCTATGGGTACTGTTGTAATCAACAATGTTGTTACAAGTACGTACATCCCCAAGTTGTTGTTGTTGTTGTTGTTGCTTTTGCGCGATGGGTACGTATTTTAAAGCCTTTGATGACTCCAGAACTAGATCAGAGAGCTCCTCCCGAAATACTCCTGACAACAGGCTTAAATTAATTATAATTATATTCTTTCAGATTTTCTTCTTGTTTTCCGCCTTTTGGGGGGGGGGGGGTTGAAAGGGCAAGGGGCAGGGTTAGGGATTCGATAAGATTTAGGGTTGAGGATAAGGACGGGGTTAGAGATAGGTAGGCCTACGTAGGCTATATGTACGCGCCCCTGGAGCAAATCGCTTGGGGTTCGTATGTAGACTACTTAATAACAACAGCCTTAATCAATGACAGTTTTCACTTGTTTACCTCTCACCAGCCAAGGTGAAGTGAAGATGTGTGAACTACATCACAAGTAGAAAACACTGACTGGCTGACGTCAGAACGTAACCCAATTTTTGTGTGTCCACTGTTAGGATTGGTCTCGCGTACACACTATCATGTTTCCCCACCGATAGGAGCGCGAGGGACGGCCGTGCACAAGGTAATAAGAGACCTCTGACCGTGCATTTCAAGGCCAGCTGGATTTGCAGCAGAAGCGGAACAACTGCATTTGACGGAGGGGCGGAAAGCATTTTTGTTAAAGGGGGGGGGGGCTGGTGGAGAGTGAGGGACGGAAGAGAGTAGGTGGGAGAGAGACAAAGGGACAGACAGAAAGAGGCACAGAGAGACAAAATACAGAGTGGGAGAGAGCGAGAAAGACAGACAGAGGGGAGAGAGAGAGACAGAGAGAGAGAGAGAGAAAGACACAGAGAGAGAGAGAAAGAGAGAGAGAGAGAGGGTTTGGCAAAATATAATAGTGCAGTCTGGAAATTTCGACCTACTACATTTCCAAATTTTAGTGAAGGGAGGATTCTCCCCTGCCAATAATCACCTGATGACGCCCATGTCTTATAGGCTGGCATGGTCAGAGGAAGTGAGGGGAGCGCCTCATAGCACGAAACGAGGATAAGGAACCGCGAGGAGTGGACAGAAGTGAGTGAGTGGGTGAGTGAGTGAGAGAGAGAGAGAGAGCATGAGCAAGAGAGAATAAGAGAGGGCGAAAGTGAGTGAGAGAAAGATAGAGAGTGAAGAGAGAGAGGAGGGAGACAAAGAGAGAGAGAGAGTAGTGACCGACAGACAGATGGAGGGAGGAGAGAGAGAGAGACATAGAAAAAGAGAGAGGGGGAGGAAGAGAGAGAAAGACAGAGAGAGAGAGAGATAAAAGGGCGTATTCACTGAAACAGATTGACAGATGGGCAGACAAGATCTAGGCTCCGTCAGCAACAAGGCCTGTCGATCGGTACCGTCATTTCAGAGAGAATCTGTGCGGGGCGAATGGGGTGGGGGGGGGTTTCAATTTGCTGGGAAACGGCCCAGGAAGCAGATTATCAGCCTAGGTAGCCACTCTCTGCGCCTTAAGCTTATTAGCCACTTCAAACATTACGGCACATCTGAGACATTAGGTACATCACTACATCTAATCGACTAACACAGAAATAGTCTCCTAGATCCGTATGATATCCAAACCATACACATCGATGAATCAGTAACCACAGATAACAAGTCACTCTATCGTGATTATGTTATCTCCGAATCAGATACTGCACTTTCGTTTAGACGCAAATGAGCCAAGGTTTCATCTAAACACACTGGACTTGGATTATTTCAAGACGAAAGAATTTGGCTGAGACCGTATCGGTGAGGGATATCGTAGAGAAACTAAATAAGAAATGCAATCACGAGAGATCCGGTCACAAAGGTTCAACCAAATGACTAGAGATGTCAACACTGGTACGGGTGTGAACCTCCAGATACTTTTAAGATAAACAATGATACAAGTCTTAATACCTAGTAAGAAACGCTGACCTTTTAGTGTCTGCATACTACTAGGGTACACCAAAAGAACATGGTTCTGTTTGAGAATATTTACTTTCACTTTCGATATTTTACAAAGAAAACATTCCCTTTCTTTTTTAGCCAAAATCAGCGATTTTAATACCATTTTTGGACTCAACATCAAATACAATACGAAGCTAACAAAACGAAACTTTGAGTTTTTAAATTGGCACACTGTAGAGGATCTACTATGAAACTATCGAAGATAAGGCTCTAGGATCGCTAATCCCGGAGGGGCCCGAAGAAACTTTTTTTGATGAGTGAAGTTTGGAAGTTGTCCTATTGTTGCTGGTTGAAAAGGGTCCCCTAAACATTTCAAGTTTCAGGGCCCCAAATTCCGGAGAAGCGGTGAAGAAACTTTTTTTGATGAGTGAAATTTGGAAGTTGTCCTATTGTTGCTGGTTGCCAAGGGGCCCCATAACAGTTCAAGTTTCAGGACCCCAAAAAAGTGTTGGTCCGCCACTGTTTGCGCAGTATTTCAAAATCGTGTTGTTCCCAGTTCAAGGCAGCTTTAGTAGGTCGAGAAAATATTCGCTCAGTGGAGAGGTAATGACTGTGCATTTAAATCAGTAAACAACTCGACCGACGCAAATTGCCCCATGAACGCCTGCAGCTGGTTAACCTTCACACCAACACAAGCATGACAATGACCCAGCACTCCCAGCTTAAACAGACCCTGACATTAACACTGTGATGAGCCCCGATTCCCATATTTTCGCGATATGGTTCCGGTTATAAAATTGCAGCAAATAGACACTGTCAGGATATTTTTCAGAGTATCTTTATGACGTTTAGAATGTAAAAGAAAATACGGATACAAACTTCCGGTTACTATGACATTAGTTCAAGCCTTATAAAGGTTTCGGCGTCCTGGAGCTTGGTATACTGTATTTATTGTCATTTAGAATCTGTTTTTTTTCCTCCTACTACGTTGGTCTCGCATTATCTGTTGCTAATAAAGGGTATTACAAGTACACCACACAACATTTTCTTCGACTTTGCTGTGCAGTTTAACTCTACAAGCCCTACTGCGACTCCACATCCGGAATATCTATGAAATTCGGGCTGATTTTGAAAGCCCACATTATGTTATAACATGTTAATTAGACCAAAAACCGTATTACTTGTAACTTTATTGAAATCACAAGTCAATTAATGGTGTCCAAGGAAGCAATTATGGAAAATGTGGTCACTCTCCATGACACTCCTTTAATTCTTTTCGGCCGTTGATTGACAGCGACTCGCTGTTGTCCGTCGTGTCTGGTTGACTGTATTCTCATCATCTTTGACTGGCAGCATTTTAACATGAGGACTAACTGAATTCTTATTTATACTAATGCGTACATAGTTCACAAAGGGTCAACCAGCATTATTTCAACTATTACTGTGGTTCTATTTTGTAATCTGACACTTGTGGTAACTGTTCAGGCCTTACAGCCAAATTAATCCGCATTTTCATATGTATGAGACTGTGACAGAAAGTATTTGCTGCAAATGATCGTCCAGCCTCACATAGGTGTGATTCAAAATGGAAATTTTCCAACGACAATGTCACCAACCACGTTAGCTTCAAATTCAAATTGCACACCACAATATCTAAATAATATTTATTTCTATAAGTATATTATACTTTAGACCAATGATTTCCTGTGTTATTTCACAACTAAGAGCAAGAAACACTGTGATCAAAACCACATTCACGACCAAGACCGTCTGTCACAGTCACAGTATTATAGAGAGAAATACAAAAAGGTGTGTGTGTTGGGGGGGGGGGGTCGATTGTGGCCATTTTCCCCAAAGAAACTGTTCTTTTGATTACCCAACAAAACCTAACCCTAATGTTAACCCCAAATTTCCCAGAAAATTCACTGTACAAACTATGCCCTGGATCCTGAATGCGACAGCAGTCCCTGTAGAGTGTAGACCACTCCACGTAATTATGTTTCAGCATGGAGTTCATATTAAGGAAATGATTCAGAAACAGGAAATGGGTTGAGGTGCAAAGGTGACTTTATTTCAGGAGACAAAAATGTGCAATGCTTCCTACACGGATAGGCAATCCACGGACACTGGAACACTGTGCACAGTCAATACTGTGACAGCCAGTAAAACTTACAACTTTCTGAGCTTTGTAACTGAGTGGATATGGTGAAATCAAACTTAAGGTGAAAGACCAAATTCCTGAGAAAGTCCCTCCGAAGGGGAAACTGTTTCTCTACATGAACATTGAGATTTGCTTATAGTATTATAGAATGAAAGAGTAGCCATCTTCTGCATTCATACTTTTGCTTGAAATTGTCTTAGAAATATTTCATTTTGATTTTTTGAAGAGGTTTACAAATTTCCCCTTAAACCCGACTTCGCCAGATCCACTCACAGTTTTGCAGTTCATGCTGAAGAAATGAGATACTGTACAAACAGGAAAGGGCTGGGGTTATAACGATAACTTTTCTTCAGCACACCAAAATTTGCTGTTTCCTACATAAAATAGGCAATTCACGTTCAGAACACTGGTACCTTGTGCACAGTCAATGTTATGAGTGCAGTAAACCCTGTAGTTTATGATCACTTGAGCGAGGCTAGTCTAATTTCTCAGTGTGAACACACTGCTGGGTTTGTCACGACTGATGAATAGTCCCAGTATGGTCTCGGAATAAAGATCAAGATGGGAGACGAATAGCTATGTCAATAATCGTTTTTTTTTCTTTTCTTTGACAGGACCTACATCATAAATGTCTTTCCCATTCATCCCCTAACCCACTTTTCCTCTCCATTCATACTCCAGCTACCGCAAAAAGCTAACCTTAAGTTACGGTTCTTAAAAATGAAAGGTCTCTACTTTGATCCTGGTATCTTTTAAGTGCATCATTTGATGTTACCAAATCTTCAGGGTGGTTATACAGTAAGATTATAAATGGTATCATGTCTCTGACAGTACGGCATTTGCTTACAAGTATCCGTGATTTAGAAAGTATTGCTAGAGTTTGCTAGACTTGTGACCATGTAAGTGTATTCATTCATGAAGAAAATCTAGGACAAACAGACAGCTTTACGTTGTGTTTACGTACTACCAACTTTCTGTCTGCTTTTGTGATGTATCATACTAACCCCGGAACGTCGCAGCCAATTGCTGCCAGCAAAATGCACACCCAATAAATAGTGACAAAAGCCGACTGTCTGACTGGGCTAAGTAAAATAATGTCTTCCCGGGTTTATTAAGAAAATACAGGAAATTATGCTGCGCACTTCTTGTCCGCCAGCAGCTGACTGCGCCGTTCACAGCTTAATAATAAGATACCTCCCTTAGTGATTCAGTTTCAGTCTCGAAGGTAGTGTAAATTATCCTCCCGTTTATTTATTTTCTGAAAAATATCGGGGGACCCAGACCGTTTAATCTGTGCTTACATACTGCTTCCTTTTTCAGCCTTAGTTAATTAGGTTCTGCTGGACATTTCCCAGCGAGTACAAAACAATAATACTTTCGTTTTTCCACTGACAATCGAACTTTGCTAGGCGAAACAGTCGTGTCCACCACACAATTCTATTTTGTCGTCGACGTTGTTGTTATTGTTGTGTTTGCTGCTGGTAAGTAAAGTAGATTTTCCGTTTACCTGAAACTCAGAATAACATATGCCTTTCAGAAATGTCTTCAGTGTCTTCAAATGGCGACACGGTGGTTCAGAGGCAAGGTGCCCGCCTCTCATGCCGAATCTACCGGGTTCGAATCCCGGTCAGTGCAGGCATGTTGGAATTTTGGGATTTTTCTCATAATTATTTTCCTCTCCCTGATTTTCATGTAGGTAGGATCGAGCACCTAATCTTTTCGGATAAGGACCAAAAACTCGGAGGGCCCAAGATACCTTGGCAGTTGGAAATCGAGAAAGCAGGCCGAACAGGCCGCTGCCCGCGCAAAATTAAATCTAACCTATCCCTAACACCCCCCCCCCCTCCAAAAAAAAAAACCCAAAAAAACACCGGTGCTGCACTGTGGCGATGACGTGTCTGCTCCAGTTGTAACTGGGCAGCCATGAAACTAAGGCAAATTTCCCAAATGGGATTAAAGAAGTATACAAAATATCTTAGAATCTGCATTAAACAATCGGGGTCAAATGAAACCATATTCAGAAGTACTCAGACCATGGGATCCAGAATAAATGAAACACTCAGCATCGAGAACCGGTGTTGTTGTTTTTTTCTCTCGATGAATCAAACTTGTACTACTGTAAAGAGTAACACTGAGCTGGTAACAAAACACAGGATTCTTTCTGTCAGTGTAAACTGAGTGTCCGGCATCCTTAATTTTGTTTACTAGTGTGCTACGTTTCACCCTGAGAATCCAATGGAGTAGACTGATGGTAATTAAGGATGAAAGTTCTTGAGAGTTCGATCTTCAGACTGCAGGGGAAAACAAGACCTTAGTTCTTGTTGGTTCCAACTCCACTTTTTTTGCACAATTGAGAGATTTGCGGCTTTAGCGTTATGAGGAGGAGTTAGAATAAATCAGAACTGTGAAACAGCTTGACAAATGCCACAACGCATTTCAAACAAGACGTGTCATAGTGTGCATTTGTTATAGCTCTTCTACGTAGTAAATGATCTCCAGTTTTTCAGAAAATGAAGACAGACAACCTAGAACTAAGGTCGCCAAGAAAACCCTGCATCAGGGCTATTGAAAATAAGCCTTTTGACCTCAGTGCAGGATCTATAGATGTGTCTACCCTTTTCTTCGGGCAAAGAAAGTGCAAATAGGAAGATGCAAATCCCCCAGTTTCTTGACATTGACAATTAACTTTAGTTTCAATAAAAGCGACGCGTGGGGTATCTACAATCTCCGGTAAAACATTGACAAAAAGGATGGAAATCCTTTCACGGCTTAATCTCTTGTGAATCACTTGACTTTCGTGTCTACCCTAAATAGGGTTTGATCGAGGCTTGCGTGTGGAAGTGATATTTTCTACATTGTTCGGTGGGTATTGTCTAAGGGGAAGGAAGGAGAGAGGTTTGGTGGTGGTGGTGTGGGGGGGGGGGGAGAGGACTTTGGACCATTTGTTTGATTCTCATTATTATAGGATTATCAGGAAAGGGCCACGGCTCGCCTGATGAGGCGATCAATTGTTCTTGTGTACAATAAAAGAGCAACAAACGAAGCCCAGTTATGAAATGCCCCTCACATCTGACCATCAGTACAAACGACAGGGGTCAACTGAAATCATGTATGCAGAATAAAATTAATGCAACACACTTATCATCAGGATCCCATTTTTTTTCTGAAGGCCTGGATTGAACATAATTCGCTGTTAGCATCCGGGCTTTGATGCGGGAACTGTTTCACTTGAAAATAGACAAACATAGTTATAATTGCCCGTTGGTCTGACTACAATATTTTTTTGGCAATTGTCTGCAGCCTTATATAGTCAAGAAAAAAAAATAACTCACAAAAACTCAACTCATCAAAAGCGAAATCACAAAAGACAGAACACCAGGGGATCCCAAACTAACAGAATGCCCGGCCCCATGTTACAATTTGACAAGTTCTATCTCGGGAATTGGCAAACATAGTTTTAACATTGTACCTGATAAGAAGAAAGCATTTTTAAATAAAATTTACATCTCACAACAATGATTCTGAGAGCTTGCCAAAGAACACAAACACTGACTCCCTAACTTGATACGCGTGAACCCTCAGCGTCCTGGCATAAGATTTACTACACTATGATTTGAGTCTTCAAAAAGTAATTTACGCCATGAGGGACGAATAACTTTTGATCAGAGACTTGTGTTCTGACCAAAACATAAATGTATGGGAACCACTGATTTAAGAAAAATATAATAATTTTATGTTGCTTTATAGGCCATTATAATGTGGTTAACTATTTTGTCCAGACAGCTAAATACGAATAATTAAATCGGGATATGTTATTACCGCGCACACCTGCCCTTAATGAGACCGTTAATTAGGCCAGGTCATGGTGCCGCATAGTAATGACAGACATCCATGTAACATGTTTGTATCATATTCATAGCTGGTCCTCGGTGCTCACAGTTCGGTGTTTTTTTGGGCATCGCTGACGGCACTCAGAGTTTATCTGAAACTCAAAACCAGTTCTTTGGACTGCATGACTTGGTAGCGCTATAACCCTTGAAATACAAGGTATCCAGTTCGATTCCCCTGTGTTCTGTCATTCGTTTCCCCTCGCTTTCCCACTGTGTTGTATGCTCTGCCTCACCTTTTTTGTCACCTTCCTTTCCACTTTATCATTATTAAATTATTTACAAATATAATGTAAGAGGACGGTTATCTGGTTGTTTGGGATTTTATTTCGATAAATAATGCAGCGCTTATTCAACTATAGTCTGTTGTCATGGCAACCCACCGGAAGTTTACTTTAAGTTCTGTCTGGTGACCTGATCCTCGATTGGTAAATGCTAAAGATATGATACAAATAAAAATATTATAGGCTAAAGATGAGACGACTACGCCATTGTCGTTAAAACAATGACAATCTATATGAAAAATATTTCACTGTATTGAAAAGAAAAAAAATGAATAAAAAACACGTGGATGATGACAAATCCAAGCATAAGGTCCATGGTGTACTCAGTCAAGTCTGATTTGCCGCCATTTTGTGAACTATGGAGTTACACGGGGCCTCACGCACTAGTGAGACTAAAACAAATCTGTCTCGTTAGTTGACTCAAAGAAACGTCCAAGACTGAGTCAGAACTGAAGCAAAACAAGTTTCACTCATTGCGCTTTGAGTTTTGAGTTTGGGGTTTTACGGCGCCTCGGCACTATAACGGCTACTTTACGCTTTTCACGGTCTATTTTGGGAACTTTATTTTATGTCTGGTATGCGTTTGAGTTCGAGTTTGGGTTTTACGGCGCGTCGGCACGATAACGGCCATTTGCGCCCTTCAAGGTCTATCTGGGTTATTCATATTCTTTATTCATATTTCGTATTCAGAGCTGTCAAGTTGAACATAGAATTAAATACATTCATATTATCTTAACATATTGGTAACATTTTTTTTTTTTCAAAAATCTGTTTTGTATAGATCTGTAAAAAGCTTTGTAAACGAGTATAGAAGTTATTAAATCAAGTTGTAGATCTTAGTCTCTCTCAGAAAGGACAGGTTGTGCTGTGGGTCCACGTCAGAAAATAATTCTTTCATGGATCCGCAGGCATAATGCTTTCTCCGGATATGCATGAAGTCGACGCGTACATCAATTCAAATTTCACAAATAGAATTAAATAGTTCTGTTTTACTACACTGGTCTCACTGTGCTAATGGGCTTAGACATAAAGCCTGCAATGACTAATATCAATATATGTCTTCCAGTGTGTATCTCAGCATCGTAAATACGTTTATCACCTTTTTATTGTACACTGTAAAATCAAACTAAGGGAGAGCGGAGTGTCATTATCGTGGCTAAAGTCACTTTTTTCTAAACCTCATAAAACTTCAATGTTCATAAAAGGTCGGTCTAAATGTGAAAATGTAACAAAGACATGGAAAAAAAAGTTGCTGTAGAGGCCAGGCGAACATCATTTTACAAGGTGATCTTTGATTATAAAACACATCTTTTTGCTTTCAGTTGGAACCACTTGTTACTTGAAGTTCAAGGAGGGACGACAAGTAATAGCAAGGGACGAAGACAACAACGATATAAGATGTGGTGCTGCTGATGATGATGACAGTGGAGATGGTAGTGATGCTGCTGATGATGATGGTAGTGATGCTGCTGATGATGATGATAGTGGAGATGGTAGTGATGCTGCTGATGATGATGACAGTGGAGATGGTAGTGATGCTGCTGATGATGATGACAGTGGAGATGGTAGTGATGCTGCTGATGATGATGATAGTGGAGATGGTAGTGATGCTGCTGATGATGATGATAGTGGAGATGGTAGTGATGCTGCTGATGATGATGATAGTGGAGATGGTAGTGATGCTGCTGATGATGATGATAGTGGAGATGGTAGTGATGCTGCTGATGATGATGATAGTGGAGATGGTAGTGATGCTGCTGATGATGATGATAGTGGAGATGGTAGTGATGCTGCTGATGATGATGACAGTGGAGATGGTAGTGATGCTGCTGATGATGATGACAGTGGAGATGGTAGTGATGCTGCTGATGATGATGATAGTGGAGATGGTAGTGATGCTGCTGATGATGAGAACGATGATGATGATGAAGAATGATTGTGATGATGGCTGTGATAATGATGTATACTGGTTGTGATGATGATGATGAGGAGGAGGAGGAGGAGGAAGACGATGCTGATGATGATGATTATGGTGACGATGGTGATAACTGAAGGAGAAGTAGAACGACCAGGTTTTTCATGAGACGACTTCATGCGGATTTATCATTTACAAAACATTTAACAAAGATCTGAACTACCTGAATTTTAAGGTAAACAACCAAGAAAAGCAGAAGATACCCATAAGGGAGCCCTTTTGAGGGCTAGGAAAGCCAAGAAAAGGACCACGGCGAAAACACCAAAGAAAACAAGAAAAACCAACAAGAAAAAGGAGGCATAAATGCCAATGGCAGCGACCCTCCTAAAACAAAGCTCTAATTCTCCCTGGATTTTAAGAGCTAAGATGACAAGTTTCCACTTCCAGTGAGACATACAAAGCATACAAAGAAGATCAAAACATGATGTTTCACAAATGAAATTTAATGGCAGTTCTCCTCATAAAAGATCCCATTCAAAGTGTACTCTTGTGGGCGGGGCCGGACTTTGAGCTACAGGGCCAATAATTATAATCCTTGTTGTTCTCTGCCTAGCATGCAATGTGGTGTTAGGTGTATGTCGCAATGTGTTGTTATGTACTTGACAAGGCTAGACAACCCCAGTGCGAGTCCAACTGCCTTAGAGGGAGCTATCATACTAAGCCCGGAACGTCACAGCCAGTTGCTGCCAGCAAAATGTACACCCACCGAATAGTGTCAGAAGCTGACAGTGTCTGACCGGGCTGATTATGATGATAGAGTCTCCCCGGGTTTTTACTAAGAAAATATAGGAAATTACGGTGTGCACTTCTTGCCGGCCAGCAGCTGACTGTGCCGTGCCGGGCTTGGTATGATACTCCCCTTAAAGCCGATTCCACATTAATGGAAGACGTCTAAAGACATAGCCTACTCTGACGTTGTGAATTCAACTATTTACTAGATTGCCCTCAAATTTTCCATTCTTTTAAGCAATTCAAAAATTGCTTGCCAAAGATTTATCAACTTCTTTTCCGGGTGTGTTTGCTACTTCCTCTAGAGGCGACCTGGCCAATTCCAGTGGAAAAGTTCCAAAGCATAATAATAAAATAAGATAAGATGAGAATCACTTTGTTATTCTATAAGGGAAATTCTCTTTCACAGACCGTTTAAGGGTGCCCATACATGGTACACACACCTCACGCTTATACCATAAACATATAGCATAATCCAATAAACTCAATAACAGGCATACATGAAGTGAGAAAGTAAGGGGCCTTATTGAAATATGACACACATCTAGCTAATCATGTCGAGGCGAACTGCAGAGGGCAAAAATCTTCCTATCCCAAACGTTTTACAGTGTTAAGTGTTATTATGGGCATTACATTTCTCTTAATTCGCAACGTTTTGATTGGAGGAAAAGAAAGCCTAGACTACAGTCTACATAATTTCGTGTGAACAATCTCGGATGACGGTTATGTAAATTCAGGCAAAACCTCTTAACTTGACCTTCGGGATGAATGGTGTATTGGGTAAACATGCTTGACAAATACGTGAGGAAAAGAAAGGCGGATTTACATTCCGCCATGAAGCAACACATGCACATTGGGGTGCAATCATATCTCATTAGTGTTAGGCCCAGGCGCGCACAAGCCAATTTTCATCGGCCAACTACCCAATATAGTTGGTTGATCGCTGATCGGGAGCGGGGCCCATGGCGCATTGCACGAAAAGAATGCTTGATGTCGTAAAATAAGTATGTGTCCATGATCATTACAGAGATTAAATCTTCGGATCACAATTTGGTAGATGTTTGCTTAGTTATGTCTTGTTTCTTTTGCTTTTACAGTATTAAAAAAAATAAATAGAAGAAATTAACTATAGTTTTCGAATAAATGGTTAACTGGTCCAACAAACCAAAGTCGTAGATGTGAAGACAAAAGTGACCTGAAATTTGAATACTCCTATCCCTGGATGGCTAGAGGCACAAAAGGCTTTTGACCTTTTCTAATTTGAGTTTGAGTTCTATGACGCGTCGGCACGATGACGGCCACTTTGAGATTTTCATGATCTATTAAGGTCATGATCTGTTTATGTTTGGTATTCAGAGCTTCATCAATTTAAATTCACAATTAAAATTAAATAGTTCAGTATAAACTGCATTACAATGGTTGTTGGCAATGTTGGCATCCGTCAATCTCGAAAAACTATGAACTTGGGCTCTGGATGTCTGTATATTTTAGTCTTGTGCAGCGTCGTCTGTGGCTGGACAAGCCTATCCGGGAGTGACTTCCACAGATGGTGCAGCCAAGAGATGACGCTGGTTAGTGTCTTTGGGCGCCAGTCTTTCTCCTCTTCCGCATTGCCTCGGCTTGTTGCATAAGCGTCTCTTCATACAGTGAGAGACCTTGCTTCACTGACAGCCCCCAGCGAGTTCTGTCTGAGGCAGCGGCTTCCCATGACTTTGCTGCAATGCCCAGGGCATTGTGTTTCTTATAACGGTAAACTTCTCAAAAATTGTTTTGTATAGAACTGGGAAGAATTTTGTACATATGTATAAAAGTTTTCAAATCAAGTTGTAACAATGCTTTCTTTCAGAAAGTACAAGACGAGCCGTGGGTGGGTCCACGTCAGAAAGTAATTCTTTCCGGGATCCGTAGGCAGAGTGCTTTTTCCGGATATGCATGAAATCTACACATTCAATTAAAAACTGCTATCTTCACGATTGGCAATTGCATGCTATGCATTTGGGTAGATCTTCCTCCCTGAGTAAAAACAAAAACGGTGTGTTCTAAGATGGCTTGATGGTTTTGATTCAACATAGTGAATCCCACTACAACAACACAGGAAGACTGGCCTGACTCGGTCAATAAACTTAATAAAGACCCGGGAGGATGCGTGACATTCCTAAGGTACCTGTCTCTTTTTCTAAATCACCTGTGTTGGTCTTGCCGGGCTGAATCTCCAGGAAAGGGGGAAAAAGGAGAAGAAGAAGAAAAAAAACGGGGGGAAAGGTGCGTCCGACTTAACAGCTTCTGCAAACACTGCAAGGTGATGTGACACTTTGTTAGCACGGGACCAAAATGTGCTGTGTTTTGTGTGCTGCTGTCAAGGTAAATTGGTGTCCAAAGTTATGAGGTCTTCGCGGCGTCTCACTATGCCTCTTCCTAGGATTTCAGCTTCAATCGACGCATATCGCAGTCCAATGGTTCTTTTTTCAATGTGTTTTTCGTCCCGTGATTCTTGTATTCTTAATCGAAGTTACAATTAAGGCAATCTCAAGACAGTTCCAAAGTACAAGAGTGTGGCAATGTTCTCTTAAATTGCCACACTTTTTTTTTTAACTAAAGCGTTTTCTATGTGTGCAAATTCCAAATCATTTTCATCAAGTTGGACTTTCACCTAGAAAGGACTTCCTCTTCTTCTTCTTCGTACAGTTTAATTTGTTCACGCGTCCATCAGCTGGACAACTTAAACACTGTGCATGATAATTACTCATATCTCATTCTCTCCTCCCCCCCTCCCTCCCCCTCCCCGGGAGGTACCTGGAATGAGTTTAGTTCCCACAAGCCTCGCAGAAGATTAATAAAATAATATTCTTGGTCTTAGCCTGGTTACATGAACCTCTTTTGGTATTCAGAACTTCATCAATCTTAAGTTTCACAAGTAGAGGTAAATAGTTCCGTATAAACTACATGTATATTACACTGGTAAAATTCTCAACAATTGGTTCGTATACATTTGAAAGGAATTCTGTAAATGCGCCTAAAAGTTTTTAAACCAAGTTGTTGATCTTAGCCTCTTTCAGAAAGGACACGATGCGCTGATGAAATCCACACATTTAGTCAAAATATGCTTTAGTGATAGCTGGCAAAAATATGCGTGGTTTGCATTTTCTCCCACTAAACACCTACGAGTAACACATGATCTCAAGACGTCACCACCAATTCGAATTACATGTACCGGTAGTTACATGTTTGTGTTGTTGTTTTGTTTTTCGGTGACGTAGGACAACTTGCCCCAGGTCCATCTCTGGGCACGCCTCTCTGGTTTATCCGAGTCAATATTATATGGGTAATTAACGACGAGAGTTATCTTACATAACGTCAATATATATGGATCAATGGCATACTTTTGTAACCTTGTGTGTGGGTAGGTGAGTGGGCGTGTGATGTATGGTTGTGTATTTGCGTGTGTGTGGTGTGCATGTTTGTGTGTGCGAGTTGTCAGGCGCCCACGTCTGTATGATTACACAGTATTGCATATCAACTTAATAACGAGTAAGTAATGTTGCAGATGAGGGTGCGTAAATATTCTCTATTTTCTGAGTGACCAACATAAGTTCAATCAGTCCTTTTGTCTTGTTTTTCTTGAAGCATCTGTGTGTTTGTTTTGTGGCGTATGTGTGCGTGTGTTTTCCTTCTTCAGTTGTGCATGTGTGTGTCTTGAGATGTCTGGGACTTTTGACTCAAGGTAGACGAATGTTTGCCTTGAGGGGCAAGTGTACAAGTGTGCACGCTTGATGTGTGCGCGCGGGTCTCCTACTCCCAGATTCGTGTATTACGCGCCAGAGGCAGGTTTAGTGCAGAGTTATCCGGGCGGTGCAGCGACACGGCCAGGTCATTGTGCACCAGGTAAAGATCAAGACGACCGACATGGAGAGAAAAAGGAGGAAGGTGACAATAAGCGCAAGCCAAACATCTCCAGGAAGCTGAACTAAAACAGTGTAGTTTTTCCTAGTCCTCAGCATAATCAGTGGACTCTTCACTGAGTTCTGTAAAGTTATATTTGGAGCCCATATTAAACTTAGATCCCCCTCCCACCGGGTAATATTCTGTAACCGATATTCGGATCGAGAGAAGGGGGTATACATCTATAATTATGTTTGTACCGGGGGTCCATAATCAGGGGGCTCCAAATCTAATTCGACACCGGAACCAATTACGATCCATTTTCTTATGTATCTTGTATTGTGTGGATATAATACAAGGTGCCGATGAACATGATATCCGGTGCGCTATTATATTGTGTGCTCTAAATACTGCGAGCTTCTTTTCCTCTCCTTTGTAAATTAAAAAAAAAAGTTGCATTGTGTGCACTTTGTGTGATCATCTTTTCAAAGTGCAAAGTCAAACAAAGCAAGTGAAGGAAGATCCTTCACACATGTGCACAAAGGCCTGCACTACAAAATGCGGTCACGCAAACAGGTAATTAAAGGCACAAAATATGCACATTCTGGATCAGAGCAGACTGAGGGGGGGGGGGGGGGGGAGAGAAGGTTTGCTACTGGGTGCAATGTTCAGGACACAGTGATTTTTTTCATTTTTTCATTTTTTTTTTTTTTGTTTGAGTGAAAGTAGAATGTATTTTGTTTTGTGTGTAATAATTGTTACACCTGAATGAGTCACCAGTTTCTGGGTTGTATTTTGGGTCAAATTCAGAATGGGCCATAAGCAACTGGGTTCGGGGTAGGCCTATATGAAACAGTGACAATAAGTCCCCTAGAATGACAAGGTTCCCTTCCATCAACTTTTGAGAAATTGATGACTGAAGTTTCATGTGCCAATACCTTTTCGAGATACGTCGTTTTGTTTTTTTTTAGTAATATTTAACAAATTACACTCCGAATACCCTGACACATTGATACACAGTGGAAAAGAAGGCATGAAGAAGCAAACTAGTGTGTAACTCAGTTCAGCCAAAAGAATCTGATGGAGACATAGCCTTGACATTCTATGAGGACGAAATGTCTATCCAGCATCACGCTCGCTGCATTTATAGGGAGCGATCGAAAATGGAAATTTCCCTAAGATAATATTACCTAGTTATCTTTATAGTCACTGTTTCTAAATATATCTTGTACCACTGATCCTTGTGTTATTTCATAAGTCACAATGGAAAAACACTCTGTCCAGAGTCAGATTCGCTACTACGATCTTGGTCGCAGTATCTTAACTTCCTACACGTATTTTGTTCAGTACCCATTTCCTTGGTGGTTGCACTGACCTTTAAACTTATTGAGACGCCCCGGAGAAGCAGAAGGGGAATATGGGACCATCGAAGATGATTGCAAACGTTCACTACAGTTACACAGAAAAGACTACAAAAGGCAAGTAATTATGGGTAGGCTGGGATGTTCGTTCTCTCTCTCTCTCTCTCTCTCTCTCTCTCTCTCTCTCTCTCTCTCTCTCTCTCTCTCTCTCGCACATATACATACACACTTACACACAGACATACCCAAAGTGTTCCTTTTGGTTAACGACTTATCAAAGTAAGTGGGTCACCTGAAAAGTTAATTAAAATTGGCTTGATAAAACCTTGAGTCATAGATCTATCGGTGGCCTCATTACGTAGGAACTCGACTTTGCTTTTTGGATGATAACTTGCAGGCAAAGATCTTGTGATTTTGCAGCGTGATTCGATTAAAGCCAGCTGGACAGTACGTCTAAAATGCAAATTACAGCTGATGTTTTAAACTGCTGCAGATGGATTCTTCAAAGAGAAGTCTCGGGCACATAATTATGTCAGTACTTAAGTTAATTCAGCATAAATAACTATGGGAAGGATTCTTAAATCCGGTTCTCTCCAGAAAACACACTGAAGCCTTTAAATGGGGCAAGAGTCAGCTAGAAATGGCATGAAAATAATCGAACTTGCGAGAAATATATTATTAAGCCTTTGCCCAGTCCCAAACCTTCTATCAAACCTATCCGTAAACCCGTCGGTAAACCTTAATCCTGTCCTTAAATGTACCTCTAAACTCAAGACAGCCGGATACGGTAATCCTCCCCAATTGTGCTGCCTGAAGGATAATTGCGTTCCATCTATCCACAAAGAAGTTGCATGAAATCATATGTTAATCTGTTGTCAACCTCAAAAATGCAATGTTCATATTCACAGGAAAAGGAATGAGTTCCCTATGCCATAACCATTACAATTCTTTACGGACAGTCTGAATATTTTCTTTTGGTTTTCATAGTTCAAAGGGTACAGTCATGATTAGAGATAACATTTAGTTTAGAGTTAGTTCTAGGAATAAGGACAGATTTGGGATAGGTTTACGGTTTGGGGCTGACTGAGTATTCAGAACTACGGAATACTTTCCCATGAAAGTCTGGGACAATAATAACATAATCATTAGGGGTCGAACTTTTACACGGTCGCAATATAGGAATATAAACATATTGCGGCAAGAGGGAAAAGGAACAAAAAATAGCAAGGTCAACATAAACCAATGCAATATTACAGATGCATTTATCATTAAACCGGAACTAAGCTATGTTCTTTCATGACCGCGGTTGAGGTGGGTGAGGTAGTGGGATGATTTTGGTTTGTTGACATGTTGGATGTTGGTTACTGTTGCTGCTGATTAGACTGAAGGAAAGAACAGGAACTGACAGCTGCTTTTTTTGTTGTTGTTGTTGTTGTTGTTGTTTTAATACACACTCAAATAAGATCTTTCCGCAAAAGTACCTTAAGTTTCATGTTTGGACTGATAAGTAGCCATGTAGAAATAACCAAAAAAAAATCTACAGACAACCGATACCATCAGCGTTGTCTAAATACTTATCGTGACATAAACATTCCAAACTTAATACATTAGTTTACCTAAAACTGACTGAAACGTTTGGTCGTCTGTCAGAACCTCCATGCTTCTTCTCCGGGCCACTTTTGTAATCCAAAAACCGAAATAAAACTAACAACACAGTTTAATAATCCATTGTCCCCTGTCGACATAACTTTCACATCCCAAACGGTTGTTTGTGAAAGAATCCTCCGCAGGGCTACACTTCAACTTCGGGTCATGCCCCGCTAAATACTAAATGTGTACGTATGCGTGTGTGTATGCTTAGCGCACACAACTACACGGCTGCTTACGTGACGTAGGGATCATGTGACACGACCGGAGATAGGGGCCAAAGGGAAATCTTTCTCCCGCGACTGAACTTGAATAGGCCGAGAAAAAGGGGGTGTGGCGTAATACGTACTGAGTTACCATCTTCCGACAACGACCTGGATGATCCTGTGTTTTACAACAGAGATCAGGTGGCTTATGCATACAATATTGCGTTAGATTGCATGTTTGCACGTCAGATTTGTTTTTGTTTTTCTTGCATTTCAACGTAATGTCTGAGGTGATTGTTGATAGTGTTGACCTTGGCAAACGTTTCATATTGTGTCATTGATAATAAATTGTTTTTGTTTGTGAGGCTGGGCCAAAAAGTAGTATGACGTTCTTACTTTTGTTATTATATTACCTGTTCAACTTTTTGGCCTAACTTTCACTGAATAGTGTGCAGTTGTTATTGTTTGTTACTGTTAGGTTTCTTGTTCCAAGATCATGATTTTAGACATTATTTCGTGAGGGACAAAATACAAGCCTGCGTTTATCCTTAGATTATATTATACGTTCCATGTCAGGCCAGAGTTTTCAAATATCGAAGTTCTGAGCCGAGCCAACATTCCATCAACTCAGGCTCTCCTAGGCAAAAAAAGACTGCGGTGGCTTGGACATCTCCACCGTATGGAAAATGATCGCATCCCCAGGCAAATTCTCTACGGGGAACTTGCTACTGGCAACCGACCCAGAGGTAGGCCACATCTGCGATTCAAAGACACTTGCAAGGTCACGATGAAAGCATTCAACATCGACCCCAATGAATGGGAGAACCTTGCAAATGATCGAAGCAGATGGAGACAAAAATTGCGCAGTGGCACGCTCGCAATAGACTTCAAGGCAAAAGAAACATACCTGACAAAACGACAGAGGCGGAATGAAAACACTCGCCAAAGTGAACCCAAAAGACTGACCTGCAATCACTGCCATCGCACTCTCGGGTCAAACATTGGTAGAATAAGCCACGAGAGAAGCTGTCAGTCAAAGTGAAAGTGAATATTCCAGCTGCTAAGACCGTCTGTAAAGACGCTAAAGGCCATATATATTATACGTTGTTGTTGTTGAAGACTTAGTGTATTGTTTTAAGAAAATAAAGACTAGGTCTGTCCTCTTTTCGGTCACATCCATGACTCTAACCGACAAAGGAAAGTCGAGATTCCTGACCTTAGCAGAAGCAAGGGCGTATCTAAGGCGGTGGCTGATCTAACATGAAACCAATGAAGCTAAGGCTTCAGGGCTTCTAATCCCGAAAGGGCCCCGAAGAAGCTTTTTTTTAACAAGTGAATTCTGCATGTTTGCCCTATTGTTGCTAGTTGCGAAAGGACCCCATAAACAGTTCAAGCTTCAGGGAAGTGTAGGTCCTCCGCTAATCTACGGAAATAGCGCCTATGGCAAGCATTGAAATTACTCCCGTGTCCAGAAATCCGACCCCCATCTTTGAGACAATTTCACCATCAGCTCAAAAGTGTAACGCTCAAGCTCGTCAATGCAGTAGTTATCAAATTATGGCACAACATGAATTTTATGACTGCATCTCACACCTGAAGAAAAATAGTTTTTCACTCTCCGAAGAAGGCTTGATTCACTTTATAGACAATGCTCAGTGCCCCTCCCCCCCCCCCCCGCCCTCAACCCCAGGCCCCCAATTCAAGTGCAGCCCAAGGATTATCTTGACCTTACTTTTTGCTTATTCCAATTCCACTTTTTGTACAACTGAGAAATTCGAAGTTAAACTTTTGAGGCTTTAGTTAAATATGATGAAAATAAGGGTTTTGAATAAATCGGAACTGTGAAACGGCTCGATAAGTGTCACAAGGCATATTTTAAACAAGTGTCAAAATGTGCAATTGTTATACCTCTTCTACATACTAAAAGACCCCCAGTTTTTCAGAAAATGGAGATAGAACAAACAAGAACTCAGGTCTCGATATTTCGCCATGCCTGCTATACAACTGCGCAGACCGAGTTGGGAGAAAACAAACCTTATTACATGATCATTCAAGATAGATTTTGCTTGCAAAGTTTTGCTAATGAATAAATTCCTTTGAAACCCCACAAAACAGACGCCCATGAACAATACATTGGTTAACCCTCCTTTTGTTGGAAACTGGGATAACCATAATGTCAGTGGTTCTCAACGCGGGCGATATTACCTTCCGGGTTGGGGGGGGGGGTGATTTTCGGGTCCGGAGAGGGGGTGAAGAAAGGGCGAACATGATGAAGGGGGAGATTTGGGAGGGCGGGGAGGGAGGGGGGTCAAAAACATGAATGGGGGACTATTTGGGGGCAAATACAGGGCAAACTCTGACGTTAAGCAGTAAGTGTAGATAGGTTTCTTATAGAAAATGCTCCCCCCCCCCTCCCCCTTTTTTTTTTCTAGCTCATTTGATAAAAATGCTTTCTGTTTTATGATGAATAATCAACATGCCTATTGTTATTAATAAGGATTTGAATATCATAAATTGTGTTGAGTAGGGATTTCTGGGGGGGGGGGGGCAGTGATAGAAAACTTGGAGCCTAAAGGGGTGATTGCCTAAAAAAGGTTGAAGACCATTGCTATAATGCTATAAGCTTATGCAGGACCCTCCAATCTTTGTAGGGAATAAAGTAACTCCCCTCGAAGAGCAAAAAACTATTTTGTGACTTTTCCCTGAGCCCATGATTTAAAATTTCAAATCGAAAAAAAAAAAAAATGTTCACACAAAATTTTCTGAAAAGTAATTAATGTGAACTGGACAATCTTTTTATTCATGAGGCGCAATTGTAATTAAAAAAATTAAACATAGTTCTTCCGATTGAGTAACTTTGACCTATTCGTTTCTGCAAGGTTTGCCAGATTGCACCACTTTTACATTCTCTACTCCTCTCCCTACCCGCCCCTCACCTTTTGCTGTTCACACAGAACTGTTCATCGTCGGCTGTTGTTAAGGGAGGCTCGAGTGTAGTAGAGAGACCAGCGTGTTGTTAACACAAAAATTAATTCCAGAACCTCTTTTTTTTTTTATTGGGTCAATTGCGTAATTGTTTCTAAATGAAAAAAAAACCCAGAGAATACAAGAATAGGTTATTGTTCTTGTCGAGTCTGGGCTACCATCCATTAATTTACTTTTTTATGAGATGGCTAACACCCTGGAAGGGTTTCAGCTGTTTAAAATTTTTCTAAATGTACTCGTTCTGTTAACATCTTTTACTTTTCTCATAACGCAGGGTTACGGTATGATTATAAATTATGAAATGAGGCCACTGAAGATGTCTCTGATTTTATACTGCTACACACTGACTAAACGAAATACAAAAAGCAAACTTTTTATATTACCAAGATGGCAGCCTACACGGTTGGAAAGAGTTGACGACCTAAGCATAAACATTGTTTTGGAAGGAACCATGTCTGGTAGTGTTTATTTGCATGTGTGTCGTGTTTTATTTTTGACGAGCATCAGGCTCAAGACTTAGATCTATATGTCTACATAAAATCTAGATCTACTCCCCTGTAACATCGCAGAATACGAATATATATAGCATCTGCTTCAATCTCAGATCTTAGGGCCCATTTAATTTTTTTTTTTCTTATTTATAAGACTATTAAGAGGCTCCGGGAAAATCTTTGCACAGCGTTAATGTTTTAAAGTCTCTACATATGCAGGTTTCATTTCTGGAGTGTTATTTGCAAAGCTGCACATTAGCTAGATCTAGATCTATAAAAATATCCAACTAGAGATTAGTCTAGATCTAGATCTAGATCTAGATATCTAGAATCTACATCTGTGCTCCAACATACAAAAAAAAAACATGAACCTCCTGAAGTTGCAGCCACAAGACACCATCAGGATAATGCCTAACCCTGTTGTAGTGAGCCTGCCCCCCACCCCTCCAAAATGCTCAATTGGTTGTCAAAACTGCAAATCATTACATTCCAGTTCGCTGACATATTACTTTTAAAAACTAGATCTAGAATCTAGATCATGTTCAGGCCTTTAGTACTAGAATCAGTGTGTGTCATACGAAGAACAGTTGCAAAGTCTGGTACACCTTCCGACCTTATATATTTTTTTCTTTCAATGTGCATCTTTGGTCTGCATAATGTACAGAAAGAAATTATTGTGACCCATATTTACTGAACTACACTAGTTAGTTAAATAGTATTAGTAGGCCCAATATGCAAATTAAATTAATTCAGGTATTATTAAGCTGGTAATTCTAAGAATGTTGAGGTTCTAGACTTGTCCACATGTTCAACTGACATTTAACTCTTTCCATGCCAGGGCCATTTCCACGTTTGTGCCAAGGGTTTTTTGCTCGCGAAATATCAAAGCAAGGGTGAATCAGAAAATTGAGAATTTTACTAGATCTAGATCTACCTCAAATCATTGAAACCTAAGCATGTTTGTTATATCAAATTGAAGGAAAATGGATGAAGAAGCTGAAAAACACATAAAGAAGTGTATGATTGATAGATAGGAATGTAAAGTACAAGCAAAATAAGGAAGAGCAGAGACGTGTGAAATGAAAGAAACCCCGGAATTGATATCGACGATAGATCGTGGGTTGGTTCAAACGCTTTCGGCCATATCGACGATATATCGGGGACTGGCATGGAAAGAGTTAAATTGCAAAGACTAACCATTCATCTGCAGTCTTCACAATTCACAGATTATATAGAGGAGCTAGCACAAGTGGAGGATGAACTTGCCGTTGTTGAGACAGAACTTCAAGAGTTGCTGGAACGTCAGAGTTTACTGCTGGATAAAAGAGCTGAACTGAAAGCCATTCTTGCACAGCAGTCAGTCACAAACGCACAACAGACCACCAAGACATGGGAGGGAACAGGTGAAAATCACAGCAGACACAAATCAAATTTTGAATTTGCCTCCTAGTTATATGTGGTAAACCTGTCCATATTTCAGTACACTCTTTTAACACAGACAGGAAATAGAATGATGAAGATGGAGAGATCCAATGTGTACATAGATATATTATTCTCAGTGCAAGCATTATATAAATTGTAGAGCTAAGATTAAAACTAAGTGATTTAAGCCTTGGAGAAAGTTTTGACATTCTGGCGTTCCTTAGGTTGGAGCATTTTCCTTCATCTGTATCATTGTCTTGTGGTGTCAGTGCATTTCCAGGACATGCAAGTCATTGAGAATCCTTGGAAGGTTTTGTAGCTTTGTTTTTAATCTGTACATGTGTTTGTCCCACCAGATTTTCCTTGGACACAGGCTCTTGACCAGAAACTGAAAAGTGTTTTCAAGTTGAGTAGCTTGCGACCAATGCAAAGACAAACTATGAATGCAACTCTTTCTAAAGAAGATTGTATGCTCATCATGCCTACTGGAGGTGGCAAAAGTTTATGTTTTCAACTCCCGGCACTGGTAGATAAAGGTATAATAATTAATATATTCTTTTCTGTAATTCCCACCCATCATCCTGAATAACAGTTTTGAATATGAATGTGAAAATATAGAATTCTGATATAAAATATATTTGCTCTGTAGTTGTGCCTGCAACTTTAAGGTATTTATTTTTCACTCATGCTTAATGAAATCGAAAGGCATACTCAGTCTGGTTTAAATCAGTTATATTTCTTCTTTGTTAACAGTCTAAAGGTGTGCAGGGCTACCAACCACCACGATTTTTTCGTAATCATTACTATTTCTAACCTTAATTACGAAATTACGATCGTAAGGCGATTTATTACTATTTTTCGGTCAACCGGTAATTTGGCCTAAAATAAATATTTTTTGGCTACTTTTTCCAAGCGTCGCTGGCACTGCCAGCACCGCCAGCGCGAGTACTAAAAGTCAACTACTCGATATATGATTCGATATCAAAGTTTGTTTAAATAATCGAGATTTTAACTCTTATTTCTTTGTAACTAGTGCGACCGGGCGAGTATTATATCTCAACAAATTTATTTTAAAAGTTTATTAAAAAAAAACAATTCATACAGGAAGGAGTTCCTTACTTTGGCCCCACTATGACAAAATGAAGGGCAATCTGAATTAAAGTAATAGTAGTTTTCAGTGGTGTTAAAGTAAGCAACTTCTCCTCCTTTAAAAACATTGTCCATTTTTAATGTCTCTGTAGATTTTAATACTAAATTATCGCCATCCGGTAAGATGAGTACTTTTACTAATTTTTTTTACATATTACTAATTTTCTTCATGGTCATTACTAAAAACTGTGGAGAAAGGTTGGCAGCCCTGGGTGTGGAAGAAAGGTTTGTGGTTGATCAGGATTTATGTCTTCATAAATTTTTGTCAATCATTTTGCAATCACTGTGAAAGACTTGAATTATTTTACTGCACATTAAAAAGAACTTTTATTGACCACAACTTGGGCAGCAAATCATAAGCCTATGCTGGGAACTTTGCCTTTATACTTGGCGGTATTGAGATTAGTGTGCGCCATAATTATACAATGACAGAAGTATGTGATGATGCACAATGAAATCAGTGTCAGCTCTGTATGGAACTTTTAAGTCCTATTAATTTATAGTTTGCTGGGTTTTTTTCACATTTCTTTTATTTGCCTGTTTATTAGTTTCACCAAGATTATCAAATCATCACACTTCAATAAAAAAAAAAGAGGAGTCAGAAAAAAAGTAACAAAGTTCTGACATACAAATTAGTAACTTGCATGTACAGTGTAATATCAAACAAACTGTTCATCAATATTTTTATGCACTTTCATGTGCAAGAATGTTTTGTCTAATTGAAGGGATTTGCTCTATGCCATGCCTAAGTTGCAAAAAGCTAAAACTGAGATATTGAGCTAAAAGTGTATTTTGTTCATGGCAAGTCTGACAACTTCAGCTTTTTTCAAGATGCCTCGTTCTAAAAACAAATGTCCTATTTTAACCCTTTGAATACTGGTCCCTCTGTCGTTATGAACCCCTGTCCCTGGTCTCCCAGCCCAAAATTTGCCATTTTTATAGATAGTAATAATTATAATGATGGAAACACACAACATTGATAGATAGGGAGCAAATGTGAGTATTATAGAATGTTTTTCTTACCTTTTATCTCCAGTATTGGGCCTTGGTATGCCAGTCGGTCCAGCACGTTGAGCCCCGTTAGATACATAAAAAAACTTTGCATTCTGTGCACTGACGTAGGAGCACAAATATGCGGTGTCACCCTTCTGACCGCTGTACCGGTCAATAGTGTATATATCGCCGTAGAATTTGACCGGTGTACCGGGCAATAGTGTTCAAATGGCAGCCAAATGCAACTTTTGATGACGTAGGAGCACAAATATGTGGTGTCACCCTTCTGACTGCTGTACTGGTCAATAGTCAAATTGTGTATACATATATCGCTGTAGAATTTGACAGGTGTACTGGGCAATAGTGTTCAAAGGGTTAATATGCTTTGTACAGATGATAGTATACTTGCTGATCTGTATTCGCAATGTATTGCCTTGGATCAGAAAAATAAGATTCATTGCCTTGTAGTAGTGACTGTTCTTTATCACCTGTGTTTACCTGTATTCTGTAGGTCTAACTTTAGTTGTGTCCCCTCTGGTTTCACTGATGGAAGATCAACAGATGAGTCTGGAACAGTTGGGTGTTCCTTCAGCCATGCTAAATGCTGCCACAGATAAAAATGATCTCAAACGTGTACAGGTCATTATTTTCTTACAAAATATTTCACAGACATGCCTTGGCCAGTTGTTGTTAGACAGCCAGAAGGACTTGAGTAGCCTGTTTCTGTTTTTACCCCCACTGAGTCAATACATACTGCCATTGGTCAATTTTTTATGACCCCGGGAAGATGCCAAGATGGCCTTGGTTTTTAAAAAAATACACTTGCATACTAAGGGAGATTTTTTTGTTAGGCTTGCCTACCTAATGCTTTATAGGTAAACTTTTGAATTTCATTTTAAGAGATGCTAAATAGTACTTGAGTCAATTTGAATGTAAATGGTAAATCCAGACAACTAATGAAACTCTAAAAAAAAACAACCAACAATAAACAAGTACAGCCTTTAAGTTCAGTTGACTTGTTCAGATATCAAGCATTGTGTACAATGCACTCTGCTAGCCTCTATTGGTGTGATTCAATCATTCACGTGTGTAAAATTGTTAACGACAGTAGGTATCCATGTTGCCAGGAGATGTAAATGGTAAAAACCTCAGCAAAACTCATGAATGGGCATCCACTTCTTTGTAGGCCTTTTCTACATCAGCTGAGAGATAGCTTTGTGGAAATAAACTTTCTGGTGTGAAATGTTACTTCTATTATTTGTCTAGTTTATGAGGTGCTTCTCAGAATCATATTATAAAGGAGGTAAGGCTTCCAATGTAATGATGAAAGGCTTTTTAACCTCTGACTCTGAGTCTTAAATTCTACAAAATATCATATTATGCATATTAAGACGTTTTTGTGTATGTGGACATATTTTAAAAGACCTATATTTTAAAAGACATATTTTAAAAGATATTGATTCGCTTTATTTTTAATACTTTCGTTGATTTTGAGCCAGAACCGAGTTGAACAGAAGAAAGCTGTTCCAATGTTTTGAGCCAGAAAAAAAAAGAAGCATTTTCTTTGAGTACAATTGAAAAGTGTGACAGGAAATTTTGTTCTGTGCCTCAATTTACGCATTATTGATCAAAACTCAACCTTAAAATCACATCTGTGAATTCCTGGAGTGACGTAGTTATGACAAGGGAAGCAGGAATACATTTTGGTCAGTAGTAACTCTACATGTCTTGTTCAAAATCAAACATAGTTCTTTAAATTAAAGATAAAAGAGTTAGCTCTCTTATTACATTGAAAAGATCATCTGCATGCTTTTTCAAACCCACTCATTTCTTGTCTTATTAACATCATTATGAAGCTTTTGGAAGGACTAGAAAAAAGTACTTGTACATCATTTTTGCTTTCAGGATGACATAGTGTCTAAGGAAGGAAAGTTGCGTCTCCTGTACGTGACCCCAGAGAAACTTGCCAAGAGTAAACGTTTCATGAATCGTCTGGAGAAATGCTATGCAATTGGTCATCTGGCAAGACTTGTCATTGATGAAGTTCACTGTTGTTCCCAGTGGGGTCATGACTTTAGGCCAGGTTGGATTAACCATCTGTTTAATGAAATATTATATAGTGGACACCTATGTTAATGCACAATTATAGGTTCATATGTTTAACTCACCACAGACAGAGTTTCACCGACATGGGCGGAATTGTGTGACTGTGACAACTTCCCATCAAGTATGCTCTGCTCTCTGTTGCAAACTTTACCTGTTCGAGTGTGTACATTATGCTTAGACTACATCCTCAAACAGCTGAATCCACTGACTTGAGGTTGAGTGTAGTACAAATTTGCCATTTCAGATGATGTATTATGTGATAATGTATAAAGTTAGACATCATGCATACCAGAAATAGAACTGAACAGCTACCTGCTGAATTGTTCATACAAACATTGTTTTGTAATTTGTTGATTTCTAAACAGTAAAAGTTAACCAACATAGTGAGGGGTATTTGCCCTATTGTTGTATGTGACATTTTGCTGATTTTGAGGTTTTGTCATGAAAGTGATTTTTGCACTCCCAATTTTATTACATCTAAGTGTCATACAACAAATATGGAAAATACCCAACAATAGGAAAGTGAAAAAGACAAGAAATTATACAAGAAACTAAATCTGTCCTCGCTTGTCCACAGACTATAAGTTTTTGGGTATCATGAAGAGGCAGTTTCCTAATGCTCCCATCCTGGGTTTGACAGCCACAGCAACTGTCAAAGTTCTAGAGGACGTGAGGAAAATCCTCAACATTCCAAGAGCTCTCTTGTTCAAAGCATCCTTCAACAGACCAAATTTATATTATGAGGTACTGTGACAACCAGCTTTTGTATTTTTGTAATGAAAGTTAACTTTACATGGACAAACATCAGGTTTAACACTTTGGTTGCCAAGGTTTTAAAGAGAAATTTTCCCTTCATTGCTGAGGCATCTGGGAACTTTCAAAGAAAACTGGGGTACCTCACTAAAACAAAGAAACTGTCATTTTCTAACCAGTGTGTCTAGAATTTTCAAACTTCATATTGGTTTTATAAATGGATTGGCTAAAACAAAATATCACGATATAATTCAAAATTGTGTCTGTATATCTCACCTGCATTTGTACATATTCCTTGGACACAAACAAATAATCTCATTATTGAGAAAATAATAGTTAAAAGATACGCAAATGGTGTCAGACAAGTTAAAAAAATTTACAGAAAGTTCACAGCAGTTATAATTAGAAACGAAAGTCACTCAGTTATATAGGAATCCTTGTAGTTTCGTGGCATGGCACTTTTAATGGCACTCTTTCCCAATTCAAGTAAAGTCAAACATCACAACCAAAGGCAATATCAGAAATGTGATTTGAATGAATTCAATTTAGCAACCAAAGTGTTAAAGATATTTAGAGTCCATGGCATTGTTTTTTGACAGAGCTGATTTGTTATTTCACTTGTAGAGCATTACTGTATCTCAGAAATGACCAATAATAACAGCCACAACGCACATACATACAACATATACATAAACATACCTGAATGGCAGATTGTCATTTGTAGCCTCTTCGGGCTCTTATTTATATTAGTCCATTTGAACATTTGATTTATTGCAAGTTATTACCTTTCAGGTGAGGGAAAAGCCCAGCTCTCAGAAAGAAACTATGGATGAAATATACCATATAATATCAAGACGGTTTCGTGGCCAGTCAGGTGGGCGTGTCTCCTAATAAAAGATTGTTTGTGTATACTATAATCAGAGACCTTACAATAGCGAGACAGGTAACTGCCGGGGCCGCTCCATACGTTTGCACTGCAGTGCAGTGTGACAGGCCCAGCGTGACCCAGATACAGATAACGGCGGTCGCACAGTCAGCTGGGAGGCTGACAATAGTGGAATAAGAGGCGATGATGGGCACTATTTCTTTCAATTTGCTGACGTTTAGATAAAGATGATATATAGTTTTATGAGTGTGATAAAAGGAGGAAAGACTATTGTAGTCTTCAAAAACCTCAACTTTGTCATGAGTTGGGTCGTAACGAATACCATACTTGATGGCCATCTCATCAAATATAATGGCACATAATCTTTCCTTCTCTGCCATGGCCTTTACTTTAATTTTGAACATATTCAGAATATTCTGACATAGACCCGGTTGTATGTGAACATTTTTCATGGACAAAGACAGAGTTCTGGGTGACGGAAGGTGGAAAACCTTTTGCAGTAAGCTGTAAGCTTTTCTACTCGCATGGTATACGCACAACGCAAAGCTTTTATCGGCAAAAGTCCAGCGGCGTGCTCCTTTGGATAATTTAGAAACCCTGATCTGGGTTAAGACAAAGCGGAGGGCATCTTTTGACAAATGCGGTTTGAGTATTTCTTCCAAAGACCTGCCATCTTCTGTAATTGTTTCACTTGGTGCAGATTCTTCCCGAGACTTCTAAAGCTTTTTCTTAAGGCGCCAGATCTTTGTTCTCTGCGCTGTAAACTTTTTTCGCAAAGAGTTTTTAATTGTTTCTACCCTTTTGTCGGCATCGCCTGTATTTGGGTATCCATAGGTTCATTTTGTTGTGATGAGGATATGGGGGGAGGAGAAGGTTGAATGATGCGTGTAGGCAATGGTCGATTTCCAGTGAGTTTGGGGGGGCGGATTTGGCACTTTGAAAATTTTTGGGACAGCGCCTTTCACCAATCGTTTTCTCGTTGTTGCTGTTGCGCTGAAACAGCATGGCTCAAAGTGCTCTGAACACAGAACATTGCTCTTGTGCAGTGCTTCAGCCGACTTCTCTAGATAAGCCCTTCGTGTATTCACTACCCACTTCTTGCATCTGGAGAAGGAATGACAATATGCCTTGCCACAAAGATGTTACGCTCAATCTAATGGATACTATTTTCTTTTCTTTCATTGCATAGACATCCACTATGCTTCCTTTTCAGCCCAACTTACATATTAGATCCGAAAGACACTCCAGAATGTTAATCACAGTCATGCATACTGTCACAAATCCCAGACTGGGAGATGTAATAATTATAACAAGACAACAATCACGAACGAACAAGTTTAACACTTAACAGAACAACCCATCAGACTCACACATTTATTATACATAAACATAAAGATAAATAGCGCAAATACAGATATTATATTATTCAATTCAACTGCCGTCCAACGGCCTTCTCCCTTACGCACACTTCCTCGGGTCCACAACCCGGTAGTTACTTTCTAAAGACACTTCGGTCTCAGCTTCTCCTCTCCATGTCTTAATAGCACATTAATATTTCAATGGCACCGCAGTCTCTCAATAGCCCCTTCCTATTGCCATAACACATTAGCATTCCAAAAGCACATCAACATGGCAATAGCACATTAGCATTTCAATAGCACATCAACATGGCAATAGCACATTAGCATTTCAATAGCACATTCACAATCATATATACGTCCCTGTCGTTGGCCAGACTGCCACGACTCATGTGCCTCTACTGTCCTGCACCGACAGCTTCACTTCTGGCCTATGTGTGGCCTCCGGCCCTATGCTGGCCTATCCCCTGGGCTCACCGTAGGCGGCTCTTCGGCCCGACCTCGGCACCAGTCATCACTGGAAAAAACACTACTCCCAAGTCTTCCGACTGCTCTCCTTATGTTCGCCCTCTAGGGCTTTCTCCTGCGTCCGCTTTCTTGGACGTCTTAGTGTGCAGTGATAGTAATACAGCGCTCTCGCCTCATTCAGACCCCCCCCCAACTCACAACATGCACGCTTTAACGTTAACTAACAGAAGTTAATATAGGTGAGCAGCCTCACTATCCCGTGAGTCATTCCCCCACTTCCATGCCCCCGTAATCTCTGAATTCCGCTCACTCCACTCGTGACATCATCCCCCACCCCAAAAAAATTAATGCAATTAATTTCAAATCGCATCAAGATGATTGTCAACGAGTGAGCGTGAGCAATACTTACATAAAAATGACCTACCAATGCCCCTAGCACATAAAATACCGGAATCAGGGGAAAATATGGGGATCAATATGCCTTGCACTATGCATATATGTATCACATCATCAATAGCTAACTAAACACAATACCTAATACAGAATCAAAAACCAATCAACCTATCAACCATTCTTCATATCATATTTATAATGTCAATATTTTAAAGTCGATGACTCGTTCACACAGATCCTGTCAATGTTCCTGTCCTCCGATGTATAAGCTCCTGAACTCTTCCCCTAGGCTCGACTAAGGTAGTCGGCGATATGATTGCTGGTTCCTGGAATTGGTTGAATAACGAAGGTATACGGCTGCAAAGCCAATGCGCATCTAGACAAGCGTGGGCTGGACGAACGATTCTTCGACAAAAACGTTAGTGGCTTGTGGTCTGTCTGGATACAAAATTCTCGTCCCATGAGATAACGTCCTAATTTCTGGACGGACCACACAATGGCAAGACACTCACGCTCTATCACAGAATACTTTCTTTCTCTCTGCAATAACTTCCTACTGACATAACATACAGGATGGAAACATTCGTTCTTCTCCTGTAGAAGACAAGCGCCGACACCAGAGTCCGACGCATCCGTTCTGAGGATAAAATTAGATCGAAAATCGGGTAATATCAGAATGGGTGACGATGATAATGCTGTCACCAAATTATCAAATGCTGTCTGACATTCAGACGTCCACTGGACCTTATCGGGTTGTCCCTTCTTAGTAAGGTCAGTAAGAGAAGATGACAAGGAGGAAAAATTTGGAATGAACTTTCTGTAATAATTTAAAATTCCCACTAAGCTTCTGACTTGTTTCTTTGTTTTAGGGATTTGCAACCCTACTAACTTGTCAATTTTTGTTACTTCAGGTCTCTGAACACCTCTACCCACGATATGTCCTAAGAATACTATCTCTGGACATGCCAAATCCATCTTTGCGGGTTTAGCAGTTAACCCAAAATGACGTAATCGTTAAAAAATTACTGTTAGTGTCTGAATATGATCAGACCATGTCGACGTATGACATGCTATATCGTCAAAGAATGACACGACATTAGGTATGTCCTTCAACACCAGTCTCATCAATCGTGCAAACGTCGCTGGCGCGTTTACCAACCCAAATGGCATGACCTTAAATTGGAATAATCCAATGGGCGTTTGGAACGCCGTGTATTGTTTAGACTCCTCAGTAAGAGGGATTTCCCAATAACCTTTCGTTAAATCTATCTTGGAAAACCACGTGGACCCGGCCAATGAAGCTATTAGTTCCTCTTGAAACGGAATAGGCTCCCTATCGCCTACCGTAATAGTGTTCAATCTTCGAAAATCAATACAGAACCGCACCGATCCATCAAGTTTTTTCACGAGGACGATGGGTGATGAATACGGCGATGTTGATGGTTCTATCACATCTAACTTCAACATTGACTCAACTTCCTTTATAACTCTATCTCTCGAAGAAAAAGGCAGCGGATAAGGTCTAAGAGATACTGGCCTATCCGAAGTCAACTTTATTTGGTGCTGGATCACTGTAGTGCGACCCGGCAAATCCGTAATAACATCCGGGAATGACGCTAACAGGGTCTTAAGTTCCCTACTCATTGAACTCGTAAGGTCAGGGTTAACTTTTACGTCCCTGTAACCTTGTGTCGGAGTTAACTCCGGCAATTGAATTTGTATCTCTTCCTGCGCCTCGGTGTCGCTTACGTCACTGTCTAACTGGTCTACGACCCCCGTACAAGCAATAGAGAAGACAGTCTCCTCTGGTTTTGTCTGTGCACACAGATACTGTGGTCTCTCATAAAATCTCTGTAGCATATTAACATGGAAAACCTTACTCGATCCATCAATGTGGATAGCGTAATCTACCTTTGAAACAACTCGCTCAATAACATAAGGACCTTTCCATGTCATCAATAACTTATTATGGTCCGTGGGTAATAACAATAGGACCTTGTCTCCCGGCTTAAAAATTCTCAGTTTGGAACCTCTATCTTTATAGTCTTTTGCTCTTTTTGAAGCGATACTAGACGCTTCTTCCGCAATATTCTGAAGAGGAGCCTGGGGTGTACGACCCTTATGCGTCGTCTTTTGGCACGCACTGCACGTCTTACAATATAACCGTACATCTCTGTATACTGACGGCCAATAAAAATTTTTAAGAACCCTTTCTTTGGTTCTAGCTATTCCCATATGACCCACCAATGGGACATCATGTGCCAAATGCAATACTGTTGCGATCAGCAACGCTGGCACAACGACCTGCTTTAAAATGGAGGCCACCGTTACATACTTACGGAACAGAATGCCCGACTGAATAACAAAGGACGACGACCCGTTCTTATATTTCCTCGTTTTCTCCGTTCGCGCCTCGTCAAAATATGGACTCAATGATGGGTCCTCCTTTTGTAATGTCGCCAAGCGTCCTGGTGTGATATCCAGGTTGACTGCTGGCCTTGCCAAAGGTCTAATCTTACTTCTATCACGTACCTGTCGACGTGTCTCGACTGCGGCACAAAAGTCAATACCTTTTGATCGTGACCATGCCTGCACATTCTCCTCGGAAGGGGAAACTACCCGAGATACATTACCAATGATGAGCTGGGCGCCTGGAAAGCAACCAACGACTGCTTCGACTTCCCCGCTAAGGAAAGGCGTATCTATCACTATCTTTGCCATGGGTAATTTCTCTATGGCCCCTGAAAATTGGATGCACGGGACAGTCTCACCTGTAAGCTGTGAATCCCGAATGCAGTCCCTATGCACTCCCACAACGGTAGATCCTGTATCTCGTAAAACCGAGACCGGTTCGTCCCCAACAAACCCCGGATAAACCCTAAGACCACCTCCTGTATGACATGAATTTATAACGGGGATCTTTCTCCCACAAGGTAAAACACCGGAAGATAATAACTTCTCACAACTGGGACACTTAGAATACTGTCCGCCTCCGTTGTCCGATGTAACACACGCGGCCGCATGATGAAATTTATTAGGGGAACATGGACTGGAGCCACTGCGATTGCCATCCACGCTCGCCGCTATCCTACCTGCAGGGCAATTCACCCTGATGTGACCTGCTCTTCCGCAGTTCCAACAATTCGCGGTCCTACAATCCCGTGACAAATGACCTACGCGTCCGCAAGTCCAACATTCCGCTCCCTGTGCTCCGCTAGACCTGGGTCCCCGTGACCCATCGCGACCGGAACTAAAGTCCCTATGCCGTCGGTCATCGGCAAAGGTCATAAATCGCCCTCGGCCATTACCGCGACCTAGCCCTCCTGCTCGGTCAAACTTACCGGATCCATATGCAGGTGATTAGTGATACCCCCTACGTTGCCCCTGGGCTTGCCCGTTATAGGCACCACGCTGACGCGACCTGTCTTTATATCCTGCCGGCGACCCCTCAACCACGGCGACGTAACCAGCATCCTGCACGTACGCCCTCGCTACTGGTTTGGACGGGTGTGCCGTACGGTATGCTTCCGCCAACTTAGACGCCTCCTGCACCGTCGCGGGTTCGTTTTCTTTCAGGAAAGCCACCAGATCTTTATGGCACGACGCGTACAGCTGGTCACGGATCATTAGGTCTTTTAATTTAGCAAAATCCGCGCCCACATGCGCCAAATCCACCCAGTTCGTGAAATATTCTGCTAGTCTCGCGACGAAGGCAGCAAAGTCCTCCCTGGTATCCGCACGTGCTCGCCTAAACTGCTCCCGGAAATATTCCTCGGTACGCGCAAATCGGCGAAGCAGCAAAGACTTCAGCTTATCATAATCATGTACGTCTTCGCGCTGTAGCTCTTTAAAGTAGGTTAACGCTCGCTTTAAAGTAGGTTAACGCTCGCCCCTGCAACAAGGAAGCCAGGTACGTGGACCATAATTGTTTATTCTCGCCCCATTGCAGTTGTGCGTTCAGTTCGAACCTGTAAAGGAAGGCGTCTATGTCGTCCTTCCGGTCGTCGAACGTAGGCAGCTTAATTCTAACACCACTTTTGTTTTGCCCCTGCCGCTCAACTGTTTCCGTTGGCGCATTCTTCTTGAGTTCTAATTCGGCGATTCTTATTCGCGCCTCTCTCTCCTGTTGCTGAGTTTCTAACTCCTTTAACTTAAACTCCCTTTCCTGTTCCTTATCCTTAGCCTCTCTTTCCTGCTCCTTATCCTTAGCCTCTCTTTCCTGTTGCTTAAACTCCCTTTCCTGCTCCGTATCCTTAGCCTCTCTTTCCTGTTGCCGCTCTTGAGCCTCTTTTTCTCGCTCTCTATCTTTAGCACGCTCCTCGCGCAATTCCGCCTGCTGCTCTTTAATCCAGCTGCGCAGCTTCTCTCCCTCAAGGCCAAGTTCCGTACCCAATTTCATGAGCTCACGGAGATCCGCCATTTCACAGAATTATGGTTATGGTATGTATTATGAAAAATACCAACCTGTCGGTATGGTCACTAACGACACGACCAGAGACCTGAGATCACACCAGATATAACAACACCCAATTGTCTCAAATACAATTCAGAAATTTACCTACTTCCTAACTAATTCTATATTCATTAAATGTATAGCACTATTAATAATAAAAAGAGAAAAGAAAAGACAAAAATGAAGAACTTCAGAAGAAGGACCACAAGGACATCGAGGAACAACGAACCAGACTAGGACAAAGACCTAAAAAAGAAAATATAATGGAAAAAAAAATGCAACCTAACTACGCCGATTACACTACAAGGTACGAACAAGAACAGAGTCTGAAAAAAAAGAACGTATCTACAGATAGGTAAGAGAGGGACAAGAGAAACGTCTTCCTAAAACAACGAGGAAGATGGAACGGCACAATCTAAACAAAAATACAGGTCCCTATAGAACTGTTCACTGTGATGAACGCGGTTCCAAGTTTAGCCCACCTCCCGAAGAGGATAAACTACGCTCACCACAGCAAACCCGCGCCACCGCCCGTACAATCAATTACAACAAAAACAGAAAAACAGCGGAAAAAGACAGGTGAACAGACAGCCCTCAATCCAGGGCACAAAAATTTTGACTTTTACTTAAATTTTGAATTTTTGAGTATAACTCCTCCCTTTAATCGGAGCTCTGGCTGCTTGACCTCTACAGGCTGGCACACACACTCTCTGCAGAAATTTAAGTACACATTAATACATATTCATCAAAATACATGCATCAATACATATTCATAAATATACATAAATTATACCATCATGAAATTTCCATTCATCCCACGAACAAAGACAGCACAAATTCCTACCACAAGATAAGTACTACGTGGACAAAAACTAAAGTAACAAATGCCCACTGACAAATACCTACTAACTAAATATTACGAAAATGGACGAGCCCCCAGTGTCACAACGGACGAGCCCCCAGTGTCACAAATCCCAGACTGGGAGATGTAATAATTATAACAAGACAACAATCACGAACGAACAAGTTTAACACTTAACAGAACAACCCATCAGACTCACACATTTATTATACATAAACATAAAGATAAATAGCGCAAATACAGATATTATATTATTCAATTCAACTGCCGTCCAACGGCCTTCTCCCTTACGCACACTTCCTCGGGTCCACAACCCGGTAGTTACTTTCTAAAGACACTTCGGTCTCAGCTTCTCCTCTCCATGTCTTAATAGCACATTAATATTTCAATGGCACCGCAGTCTCTCAATAGCCCCTTCCTATTGCCATAACACATTAGCATTCCAATAGCACATCAACATGGCAATAGCACATTAGCATTTCAATAGCACATCAACATGGCAATAGCACATTAGCATTTCAATAGCACATTCACAATCATATATACGTCCCTGTCGTTGGCCAGACTGCCACGACTCATGTGCCTCTACTGTCCTGCACCGACAGCTTCACTTCTGGCCTATGTGTGGCCTCCGGCCCTATGCTGGCCTATCCCCTGGGCTCACCGTAGGCGGCTCTTCGGCCCGACCTCGGCACCAGTCATCACTGGAAAAAACACTACTCCCAAGTCTTCCGACTGCTCTCCTTATGTTCGCCCTCTAGGGCTTTCTCCTGCGTCCGCTTTCTTGGACGTCTTAGTGTGCAGTGATAGTAATACAGCGCTCTCGCCTCATTCAGACCCCCCCCCAACTCACAACATGCACGCTTTAACGTTAACTAACAGAAATAGGTGAGCAGCCTCACTATCCCGTGAGTCATTCCCCCACTTCCATGCCCCCGTAATCTCTGAATTCCGCTCACTCCACTCGTGACACATACGTTAAAAAAACCTGTCAATTACAATTAATCTTTCAATCTAACAATAATCTTAAAACAACCAAAGCGCCATAATTTACGAGAATAAAATAGTTTTAATTTTTTAAAGTACATTCAAAGTAATCAAGGATACCTTAACTTTAAGTCAATGCCAATGCATTACCATCCCTGACCAACATTTGACAATAATTTTGTAACAAATTGGACAATAAATGTATGCTGACTCGATGCTTTAAAAAAAAAAAAAAAAAGGCCATGTAAAAGTTTATTACTTGACTGGGTCTAATGGAAAGGAGAAAAATGATAAATCCGGTCGTTTGTTCTTTGAATTAGTACAGTACATAGCAGAACACCATTTACAGTGTGTGTTCTTAGTGCTCGCCATTGTTACAACTACCGAGAATCGAGGAGCTTACACCATTATACGGTATAACAATGTAAGCTTCTTGCCGATAATAAAGACTTGTCTTCTGTTACCGCCGTTAATGCCAACACGGATGCCTGACCCAGATACGCGGATCCAGCCACAGTTACCTGTCTCGCTATATAAGGTCTCTGCTATAATCAATGATTTGTGGAAAATTACACATTTGATGGATTTGAGTTTTATGGTGCTACAAATCAGTAGTGGTTTTATCATACTGTGCATCGTATATTGATATGAAGTCTATCAGTGAAACATGCAAGTTTGTCTACATGGGATATCTAAACATTAGAAAGCGGTTTTACGTAATTAGACCTGTCGTCACGAAAGAGATATTTAAATAAGTTGTAATGTGCCTTTGAAAAGTTAAGTAAGGACAAAAATTTTACTAGAGAATTAATATTCAGATCTTTTTGTTTAGGCTAATTTTCTTGAAAATTATTAAAATGACTTGGAGTCTGCACATGCAGAAAAGTTGTTTACAGGCTGATATCTGTTGCAAAGCTTGCATATTTAAGTTCCCTGTAAAAGTTCGGTGAGAGAAAAACACAGACGAGGATTTTATAATTGGTGGCGTTTTTATGCAATACCATTTTGCTGGTTCATTATTCCAGGTATTGTCTACTGTTTCTCTCGGAAAGACTCGGAAGAAGTCGCTGCCGACCTGCAATCAAGGGGGGTCAAGGCCGGCTGCTACCATGCAGACATGGATGCGAAGTCCCGTAGTTTGGTCCATCGTAAATGGCTATCAGGAGAGATTCACGTAAGTGAAAGTAGTAATCCCTTGTGTCACAAATCCCAGACTGGGAAATGTAATAGTTTATGACAGGACGACAATCACGAACAAACAAGTTTAACACTTAACAAAACAACCCATCAGACTCACACATTTATTAAACATAATTATACATATAATAGCGCAATTACATATATTATATTATTGAAATGACTGCCGTACAACGGCCTTATTCTCACACACACGCTCCCTCGGATCCACAATCCGGTAGTTACTCCTAAAGGCACTTCGGCCTCAGCCTCTCCCCTCAGGGTCTTAATAGTACATTAATGATTCACTGGCACCGCAGTCTCTCAATATCACTAAATGACTACAGAGTCTTTGCTCTTTAAATTGAAATGATTCGTTTATTAACAGCAATGAAATAAACAGTCTTCAAAGGATTATGAACTTGCGGTCTGTAACTGCCATTATTTTGTGTACTACGTCACTGATCAAGGAATCCTTGAATGGTGCGTTATGGTGCAAAGCTGAAATACTAGATACAAGAACATACATAATAAATGATAATCCTCTATGCCCCCCCCCCCCCCAAGTCTTTGAGAGGTATAAATACAAAGGCTGAAAATGAACGATCACACATAATCACATTTATATAACTTATTTTAGGTATAAGAAACATTTTGATTATGTCAACATAGAACTAGAGCCATGGAACCATAACAACTTGTATACATCCATGAGAAAGCAATGCTCCCTGCATTAATGAACGTAAAAGTATATAATAGCGACAACATGAAACTGCTTGTTTGAATGGTAATTGTCCATAAATAGCTCATGATGATCTATTAATAATTGGATGAATGGTATTGACTTTGCAAAGCTATAATTGTCTGTGCTAATGAAAGAACAAAATGTATCTCAAGTGTGACCTGAAAGTGATGTACATGTATTATTGTATTATACAGGTTATTGGGGATAATAATGTATTCTATGAGTCCATAGCTTTGACATGTTAAAGTCAGAGGGAGGGAGAGGTTGTGATGGTTGTTATTATTTGCGCCTTAAGCGAGTTGAAGGTAATGTTTCTTCTTTGAGGCCAGCTTTATTGAAAGTTTTCAGTGCTCGCAAAGCTCTGGGCGTGCGGTTGGGTGTCTTGCTCGGTGATTTATCTGCAATAGGGGGACAGACAGGTTGCGGTGTATTAGCCTGGAATGGGTTGTCATCAGGGCTGCCACCATCCGCTTGTTGGTGTTGCAAGGATTCATCGGTTGGTGATGGGATGCGGCTGTGAGGAGTGGTTGGCAACGGTGTTGTTAGTCTAACTTCTGGTGTTGAGAAAGGTTCGGACATTTGGGGTGGTGCGACTGGATGCCCTGATGGTCTGGCTGTTTGGGTTGTGGTAGCCGGTGAGGGTAGAGCCGCCAGTGGTGATCTGGGTATGACTGGCAAATATTTTCTCAAGAACTTCCTGTTGCGTAAGGTCATCCTGCCTGAACCGTCCACTCTCACTACGTATTGGTCAAATTGGCGAACCTCGATGACGATGCCTGTTTTATCCCATTTTGTTGGATATGGTCCAGTTTGATTCTGTATGCGCACACAGTCACCCACTGATAGTGCAGGGAGGATTCTTGTGTGAGCTGACAATCTCTCTGCATCACGCATGTGTCTATTTCGTAATGCATCCTCTCGCAAGGCCAATGTCTCCTGCCATGTCTGGTGGGGTAGGTATTTCCCAGGAAATATTGGAATGAAATCCCGCACAGGCCGACCGAATATGCATTGGGCTGGCGAAATATGGGTATCCCTGTCAGGTGTGTTGCGGTATTGGAGGATGGCTCTCTGAAAGGCATTAGTGTTAATGTCACCATTCTGACCACTATTGTCAACAATTAAGCGTTTGATCGTTTTGACACCTATCTCTGCCCTACTGTTGCTATGAGGAAAAGCCACGGATGATATGCGGTGGTGCACTCCCCAGTTGCGTAAAAATGTCTTGGTAGCAGTAGAGGTAAATTCAGGTCCCCCATCTGAGGATAGCTCGTCACTTATTCCGAATGTGGCAAATGTACGTCTGAGGCTTGATATGAGGCCTTTGGAGCCGTCACTTGCTCTCTCCACAATGGGCCAGTTACTATATCTGTCCACTATTACTAGGTAATTGTGTCCTGCATAGTGGAAATAGTCTGCACATATGGATTGGAAAGGGTAATGTGGCGAAATAGGTGGTGTAGGTGGAGCACTGGGTTGTGACGGTGTCATTCTGTTGCAGGGCGAGCAGCGCAGACGCATTTCGGTGATGGCTGTGGCCATGCCTGGCCAAAAGAATGAGGCGTCTGCGCGTGCATGCATCTGGGAGACTCCCTGGTGCGCGGAGTGCAGCGAGTACAAGACAGCCTCCCGGAGGCTGGGTGGCATGACGATACGGTCATTGTATAGGACCACACCATCAAAGCTGGTGAGCTTATCTTTGTATTGGTAAAAGGCCCTCAGCTTTTTCGGTAGATCATCCTTGGATTGTGGGAATCCGTTTTCTACATAATCAATCAGCTCTGAGTATTCACTGCTTGTAGCTACACGAACATTTTCCCATGTGAGTGAACTGGCACCCAACATCTCGTCTTCACTTGAGCTAATAGTTGTGGTGTCCGATTTAGCTCTTATTGCCATGAGGAAATTATGATGTCCCGTCGGGATATTGTGATCCACCTCCATCACAGTAGTAATGTCGTCGGGCAGGAATATTTGGGTGGGTGGCCCGACTGGGTGACGTGACATAGCATCAGCAGCAGCATGGCGAATCCCTGGGATGTGAACGATTTGGAACCTGAATCTGAGGGTCTTTTCTTTCAAGTTCCTTAGGCGTGGGTTAGGAATGGCATCTAGGCTCCTGTCACCAAACACTTTGAGGAGTGGCTTGTGATCAACAACTATTGTCAAGTTGGGGCATCCAAGTACAAAATGGCGTGTCTTCTCGAGGGCGTCTACCACTGCCAGTGCCTCTCCTTCTATAGGCGCATATCTGGACTCAGCAGATGAGGTAAAGCGACTGCCAACCAATGTCATCTTCCATCCTGTACGACAGCAGAATGGTTTTGTAGATATGCACGCACAATGTTTCTGGAAAAGCCAGAAGCCAATACCTTCCTTGCTGTAATCTGTTGCAAGGCATGTTGGTTTGGCTTTGCTGAATATCTCCACACCATGTTTGATTTCCTCGATAATGATGTGCTTTGTCTCTTCAAATAGATCATCCATAGTGTTTGTCCAAGTGAATGGCGTATTTGGCTTTAGGAAGGAGCGGAATGGTTGCATTCTCTCAGCAGAGGCAAATGCGTATGCAACTTGGTTCACTAACCCAAACCAGCTCCTGATGTCTGTCACGTTTCGAGGTTTGGGGAAATTCTTAATTGCCTCAAGTACTTGTGGGCATGGTCGAACGGAGGTGGGGGTGATATCAAACCCTGCAAATGTAACAGTGTTCTTAGCGAATGTGAATTTGCTTGGGTTAAGGGTGATACCGTTTCGGCCACAGATGTCCAACCATTCAGCAGCCTGGAAGAAGCTATCCTCTATGGTAGAGGACCACATTATGGTGTCGTCAACAACTTTTGTTTTGTTTTGAACGTCACTGACAAGTTCATCAAATCTTCTCGTGTAAGCGTCTCCTGAGGCTATATATCCTTGAGGGCAGACACAATACCTGTACCGACCCCATGGTGTGATAAAAGTGGTCAAGTGTCTGTCCTTCTGGTCAAGGAGAATGCTGTGGTAGCCATTCCAAGCGTCGAATGTTGTTTTCCGGGTGTTAGGTGGAACTATGCGAGCCTGGTGGAATGGTGATTGGGTGTGGTGTGTCTCTCTGGTGGCGTGGCGGTTCAGAGCCTGAAAGTCGACCGTGCGCCGTGGCTTACCAGACTTCTTAGCGCATATGACCATGCGATGACACCATGTTACCGGTGTGCCCACAGGGACAGGTTCGATTACCCCGAGTTGTACGTCTTGATCCAAACCAGCTTTTACTTCATCTTGCCAGTGAACTGGTACTGGGATGGGATTATGGTATGCCACAGGCTTGGCATCTGGGTCAATCATGATTTTCATTGGAGGGCCTGACATCATGGGTAGGAGCTGATGTTCACACACATTAAATGTGCTGCTTTTGTAATGTTTCAACAGCCACTGTTCTAGTTTTTCCCTGTTTTCCTCTGTGGCGGGGAAGGGAAGGGATTTTGGAACAGTTGGAGGAGCTTGTCGTAGAGGGCATCTGCATTGATCAGTGGTGCCAGGGTTGTCTTGATTTTCATTCTCCAAACTGGAGGTTGAGCCAATTGAAGGGAAGTTGGTAGACAGTAGACCTAGGGCAATGCACGCTTCCATGGATAAAAATATTTTTTCTGTTGACTCTGTAATGTACACTATTTGGCGGGTTGTGCATGGTTCTTTCCCTCTTTTGTAGCCGGTTATGCGGAGGACAAGCGCACCTATGATGCCGATGGGCTCTGTATTTGCTGCCTTCATCCTCATAGTAGTGGGAAGTAGATGGCTCTTGGTCAGACCAAGTTGGTGAAGCAACGTGGTCCCGGCGAGGCAGGATTGGCATCCTGTGTCTGCCACAGCAGGTGACCTGACTGTTTTTGATGCAAGCTCAAAGGTGGGTTTGATTCCCAAGTCCACAGCATCTTCTGGGAGCGCCTGAACGCTGATCATGATGGTGGGTTGGGGGTCAGAGGGCCGTCTTTTCCACAAGTCTTGTATAGAGTCATAGATATGATGATCAAGGGAGATGGATTCGGCCATGTGCTCTGAGGGTGTCTCGTCGTAGATTGTGCAAAGGGACTCGAACACCGCAGTCGCTGAATCGTTTTGTGGTTTCTTGGATTTCCTGCATACACTTTCAAAGTGGTGGAGTAAACCACATTTGGTACATGTGTGGTTGTAGGCCGGGCAGTGAGCCATTCGTTCTTGTTGTCTTCGGCCATGGCCAGTTTTGCCGCAATGGCCACATGGAGGAGTGTTAGGTTTTTTATCCGGTGGGCGGGTTTGAAACTTTCTCTTTTCATACTGTCTGTATGTGCTGGTGGCATCAACTGCTAATGGGACTGGAGACGGTCTGATGCGTCCAGCCGAGCGCTTCCCACTTTCTTTTGCTTCCACATACCGAATGGTCTCCTCGACCGTCATGTCCTGGTTAGCCTGTCCTAACACATCCAGGCGAATGTCATCATCTGCCAGGCCGACAATGATTATGTCCCTAACCATTTGGTCGCTGTAGCTGATCTGGGCACCACACCCGCAACCGATCGAGTATTGACAAATGCTGGCCTGTCCTTTTAATCTAGCCGAGAAAGCCCTTATTGGTTCATCCCTGTCTTGTTTCATCTGCTGCAGTTCAAGCCGTGCCACCATGACATTCTCCTGGCGCACTGCCAGGGACTTGATGAGCTGGAGGAGTTTGGGCTCGTCGTTTGATGTGAGGGATTTGAAGCTTCGTGTGAGGTCTCGCCTGAGAACATCGTCACAGCACTCGAGCAGTTGGAATATGATGTCCGGGCCAGAGAGTTTAGTGGCCTGTTTGTAGTCGGTCCATCGTTGAACGAAGTAAGCCCACTCTTCGCTGGTACCCGAAGCAGATATTGACGGCCTCCTTACTTTTTCTGTCTTGGCCCCTGTGGCATGGGGTGTGTGTGCAGTGACCGGATGAGCTGTACGCTCGTGAAGGTCCAACAACCGCACCAGGACTTCAGCAGCTAGGGACGATGGCCATGACGCTGTGCAACTGGGGGCAGGGCATTTGATCTCTGTAGACTGATGTGCGTTCTCTGGGTTTGACATTCCGTTCCGTTTATTTCATAAATGACTACAGAGTCTTTGCTCTTTAAATTGAAATGATTCGTTTATTAACAGCAATGAAATAAACAGTCTTCAAAGGATTATGAACTTGCGGTCTGTAACTGCCATTATTTTGTGTACTACGTCACCGATCAAGGAATCCTTGAATGGTGCGTTATGGTGCAAAGCTGAAATACTAGATACAAGAACATACATAATAAATGATAATCCTCAATATCACCTTCCTATTGTCATACACCTTAGCACTCCCCTAGCACCTCCGCAGGGCAATAACACATTATTATTTCCATAGCCATCAACATGGCAACAACATAATATCAGTTCACTAGCCTATCAACATGGCAACAACATAGTATCTCATTCACTCTCATATCTACGTCCCTGTCCGTGGCCTGACTGCCACGACTTTATGTGCCTCTACTGTCCTGCACTGACAGCCTCACTTCTGGCCTATGTGTGGCCTCCGGCCCTATGCTGGCCTATCCCCTGTGCTCATCGAGGTGGCTCTTCGGCCCGTCCCCGACACCAGTCATAACTGGAAAGACTTTCTCCTAGTCTTCTCGACTGCTCCCTTTATGTCTGCCCGATGGGCTATTATTCACAGATCCGCTCCCTAGGACCTTCTAACTTGCAGTGATAGTTATACAGCGCTTTCGCCTCCTTCAGACCCCCCCCCCCACTACTCACAACAGCACGCTTAACTTGCTGTCTACTGTGAGCCTTTCTTACTCTACACCCGCTCTGTAGCAATCCCCTTAATTGCACTCACTCCACTCGTGACATCATCCCCCACCCCAAAAAAATTAATGCAATTAATTTCAAATCGCATCAAGATGACTGTCAACGAGTGAGCGTGAGCAATACCTACACTAAAAAAAACTGACCTAGCAGTTCCCCTAGTATATAAAATACCGAAATCAGGGGAAATTATGGGGATCAATATGGTCTGAAATATGCATATATGTGTCACCTCATGAATAGCTAACTAAACACAATATCTAATACAGAATCAAAAACCATTCAACCTATCAACCATTCTTCATATCATATATTTTATAATGTCAATATTTTAAAGTCGACTCATTCACAGAGATCCTGTCAATGTTCCTGTCCTCCGATGTATAAGCTCCTGAAATCTTCCCCTAGGCTCGACTAAGGTAGTCGGCGATATGATTGCTGGTTCCTGGAATTGGTTGAATAACGAAGGTGTACGGCTGTAAAGCCAATGCCCATCTAGACAAGCGTGGGCTGGACGAACGATTCTTCGACAAAAATGTCAGTGGCTTGTGGTCTGTCTGGATACAAAATTCTCGTCCCATGAGATAACGTCCTAGTTTCTGGACGGACCACACAATGGCAAGACACTCACGCTCTATCACAGAATACTTTCTTTCTCTCTGCAATAACTTCCTACTGACATAACATACAGGATGGAGACATTCGTTCTTCTCCTGTAGAAGACAAGCGCCGACACCAGAGTCCGACGCATCCGTTCTGAGGATAAAATTAGATCGAAAATCGGGTAATATCAGAATGGGTGACGATGATAATGCTGTCACCAAATTATCAAATGATGTCTGACATTCAGACGTCCACTGGACCTTATCGGGTTGTCCCTTCTTAGTGAGGTCAGTAAGAGAAGATGACAAGGAGGAAAAATTTGGAATGAACTTTCTGTAATAATTTAAAATTCCCACTAAGCTTCTGACTTGTTTCTTTGTTTTAGGGATTTGCAACCCTACTAACTTGTCAATTTTTGTTACTTCAGGTCTCTGAACGCCTCTACCCACAATATGTCCTAAGAATACTATCTCTGGACATGCCAAATCCATCTTTGCGGGTTTAGCAGTTAACCCAAAATGACGTAATCGTTGAAAAATTACTGTTAGTGTCTGAATATGATCAGACCATGTCGACGTATGGCATGCTATATCGTCAAAGAATGACACGACATTAGGTATGTCCTTCAATACCAGTATGAGAATACAGATACTCTGGTCTCTCATGAAACCTCTGCAGCATATCAACGTGGAAAACCTTTACTGATCCATCAATGTGGATAGCGTAATCTACCTTCGAAACAACTCGCTCAATAACATAAGGACCTTTCCATGTCATCAATAATTTATTATGGTCCGTAGGTAACAACAATAGGACCTTGTCTCCTGGCTTAAAAATTCTCAGTTTGGAACCTCTATCTTTATAGTCTTTTGCTCTTTTCGAAGCGATACCAGACGCTTCTTCTGCCCTAGTGCGCGCTGAAGATAATCTTTCTCTTAAATCAACAAGGTCTATCGAAACCTTTTTAAACGGTTCCGAAACCGTGGGGATCTTTTGAAGAGGAGCCTGGGGTGTACGACCCCTATGCGTCGTCTTTTGGCACGCACTGCACGTCTTACAATATAACCGCACATCTCTGTATACTGACGGCCAATAAAAATCTTTCAGAACTCTCTCCTTGGTTCTAGTACTTCCCATATGACCCGCTAATGGAACATCATGGGCCAGACGCAATACTGTAGCAATTAACGACCGTGGCACGACGACCTGCTTTTGAACAGAAGCCACTGTGACGTACATACGGAACAGAATGCCCGCCTGAACAATAAAGGAGGACGACCCGTTCTTATCTCTCCTCGTTTTCTCGGTTCGCGCTTCCCCAAAACATGGGTTTAATGATGGGTCCTCCCTTTGTAATCTCGCCAAGCGCTCTGGCGTGATATCTAGGTTGACCGCTGGCGTAGCCAAAGGTCTAATCTTATCTTTATCCGCTACCCGTCGACGTGTTTCGACCGCGGCGCAAAAGTCAATACCTTTTGATTGCGACCATGCTTGCACGTTCTCATCGGAAGGGGAACCTACCCGGGATACATTCCCAATGATGAGCTGGGCGCCTGGAAAACAACCAACGACTGCTTCGACTTCCCCGCTAAGGAAAGGTGTATCTATCATTATTTTTGCCATGGGTAATTTCTCAATGGCCCCCGAAAATTGGATGCACGGGACAGTCTCACCTGTAAGCTGTGAATCCCGAATGCAGTCCCTATGCACTCCCACAACGGTAGATCCTGTATCTCGTAAAACCGAGACCGGTTCGTCCCCAACAAACCCCGGATAAACCCTAAGACCACCTCCTGTATGACATGAATTTATAACGGGGATCTTTCTCCCACAAGGTAAAACACCGGAAGATAATAACTTCTCACAACTGGGACACTTAGAATACTGTCCGCCTCCGTTGTTCGATGTAACACACGCAGCCGCATGATGAAATTTATTTGGGGAGCATGGACTGGAGCTACTGTCCACGTTCGCCGCTATCCTACCTGCCGGGCAGTTCACGCTGATGTGATCTGCTCTTCCGCAGTTCCAACACTTCGCGGCCCTACACTCGCGTGAAAAGTGACCCACGCGTCCGCAAGTCCAACACTCCGCTCCCTGTGCTGCTCTAGGCCTGGGTCCCCGTGACCCATCGCGACCGGAACTAGAGTCCCTATGCCGTCGGTCATCGGCAAAGGTCACAATTCGCCCCGGCCATTACCGCGACCTAGCCCTCCTGCTCGGTCAAACTTACCGGATCCATATGCCGGTGATTGGTGATAGCCCCTACGCTGCCCCTGGGCTTGCCCGCTATAGGCACCACGCCGACGCGACCTGTCCCCAAGTCCTGCCGGCGACCCCTCGACAACGGCGACGTACCCAGCATCTTGGACGTACGCCCTGGCGACTGGTTTGGACGGATGCGCCGTACGGTATGCCTCCGCCAACCTAGACGCCTCCTGCACCGTCGCGGGTTCGTTCTCTTTCAGGAAAGCCACCAGATCTTTGTGGCACGACGCGTACAGCTGGTCACGGATCATTAAGTCTTTCAGTTTAGCAAAATCCGCGCCCACATGCGCCAAGTCTACCCAGTTCGCGAAATACTCCGTTAGTCTCGCGACGAAGGCAGCAAAATCCTCCCTGGTGTCTGCACGTGCTCGCCTAAACTGCTCCCGGAAATATTCCTCGGTACGCGCAAATCGGCGAAGCAGCAAAGCCTTCAGCTTATCGTAATCTTGCACGTCTTCGCGCTGTAGCTCTTTAAAGTATGTTAACGCTCGCCCCTGCAATAGCGACGCCAGGTACGTGGCCCATAATTCCTTATTTTCCCCCCATTGCAACTGTGCGTTCAGCTCGAACCTGTAAAGGAAGGCGTCTATGTCGTCCTTCCGGTCGTCGAACGTAGGGAGCTTAATCCTAACGCCACCTTTATTGTGTACCTGCCGCTCAACTGTTTCTGTTGGCGCATTCTTTTTGATTTCCAACTCGGCGATCTTCACTTGCGCCTCTATCTCCTTTAACTTAAGCTCTTTCTCCTGCTCTCTATCCTTAGCACGCTCATCGCGCATTTCTGCCTGCTGTTCCTTAATCCAGCCGCGTAGCTCCTCTCCCTCCAGGCCAAGTTCCTTACCCAACTTCATTAGTTGTTGGAGTTCCGCCATTTCACAGATTTATGGTTATGGTATGTATTACAAGACGACCAACCTGTCGGTATGGTCACTAACGATACGACCAGAGACCTGAGATCACACCAGATATAACAATACCCAGCTGTCTCAAATACAATTCAGAAATTTACCTTTACAGCACAACTAATTCTATATCTATAAAATGTATAGCACTATTAATTATAAAAGAAAATAGAAACGACAAGAATGAAGAAATACAGTAGAAAGACCACAAGTACGTCACGGACAACGAACCAGACTAGGACAAAGACCTAAAAAGGAAAATATAATGGAAAAAAATGCAACCTAACTACGCCGATTACACTACACGGTACAACAAGAACAGAGTCTGAAAAAAAAGAACGTATCTACAGATAGGGAGGAGAAGGACAAGAGAAACGTCTTCCTAAAACAACGAGGAAGATAGAACGCTACAATCTAAACAATATTACAGGTCCCTACAGAACTGTTCACTGTGATGAACGAAGTTCCTAGATTAGCCCACCTCCCGAAGAGGATAAACTACGCTCACCACAGCAAACCCGCGCCACCGCCCGTATAACCTATAACGACAACAACAGCAAAAACCGGGAAACAGACAGATGAAGAGACAGCCCTTAATCCAGGGCACAAAATTTTCACTTAACTTTTGAAATTTTGAGTAAAACTCCTCCCTTTAATCGGAGCTCTGGCTGCTCGTCTCCTCAGGCTGCACGCACACACTCTGGAAAGTTTAAATACAAATTAATACCTATTCATAGCAATACATGCATCAATATACATTCATTATTATACATAAATCATATCATGAAATGTCCATTCATCCAACGAACAAGACAGCACAATTACCTACTAACTAACTACAACTAAATATTACGAAAATGGACGAGTCACAATGGACGAGCCCCCAATGTCACAAATCCCAGACTGGGAAATGTAATAGTTTATGACAGGACGACAATCACGAACAAACAAGTTTAACACTTAACAAAACAACCCATCAGACTCACACATTTATTAAACATAATTATACATATAATAGCGCAATTACATATATTATATTATTGAAATGACTGCCGTACAACGGCCTTATTCTCACACACACGCTCCCTCGGATCCACAATCCGGTAGTTACTCCTAAAGGCACTTCGGCCTCAGCCTCTCCCCTCAGGGTCTTAATAGTACATTAATGATTCACTGGCACCGCAGTCTCTCAATATCACCTTCCTATTGTCATACACCTTAGCACTCCCCTAGCACCTCCGCAGGGCAATAACACATTATTATTTCCATAGCCATCAACATGGCAACAACATAATATCAGTTCACTAGCCTATCAACATGGCAACAACATAGTATCTCATTCACTCTCATATCTACGTCCCTGTCCGTGGCCTGACTGCCACGACTTTATGTGCCTCTACTGTCCTGCACTGACAGCCTCACTTCTGGCCTATGTGTGGCCTCCGGCCCTATGCTGGCCTATCCCCTGTGCTCATCGAGGTGGCTCTTCGGCCCGTCCCCGACACCAGTCATAACTGGAAAGACTTTCTCCTAGTCTTCTCGACTGCTCCCTTTATGTCTGCCCGATGGGCTATTATTCACAGATCCGCTCCCTAGGACCTTCTAACTTGCAGTGATAGTTATACAGCGCTTTCGCCTCCTTCAGACCCCCCCCCCCCACTACTCACAACAGCACGCTTAACTTGCTGTCTACTGTGAGCCTTTCTTACTCTACACCCGCTCTGTAGCAATCCCCTTAATTGCACTCACTCCACTCGTGACACCTTGCCTGAAAAGCTTACTTGTAGGGACTTGTTGATCTAAACATACTGGTGTCACAGAAAATTTCTTGACGACTTATCTCTTTATTTCATACCAATGGTGTATACATTGGTGATGATGATTACTAGCTGACCCGCGCAAGATAAATCTTGCAAATTCCCATGTACCAAGCCCAAACTGCATATCCAGATCTAGGCTACATTAAAATGGCATTTGGATTCAATGCAATGACTAATAGAACTTACTGTTTCACCACAATTTCACGTAGAAATACACAGATGTGATTTTTCGTCCACGCCAAGGATGTAATTTCCGATCACACTTTTCAGTTCTATCCGGTGAAAATGCATCTCTGTTGTTGCAGCGCAAATATTTTTAATACAAATAATAGGAAAGACTGATTTTTGCCCAAAATGAATGTGTCCACGTAACTCTTCGTCAAAAATTGATGCAGTACACCAAATTTCATAATTTTTGATGGCACAGTCACGACGTTTTAGCTCCTTACAGTTTCACCCTCTAGCTCAGTTATAGTAAAATACACTCCTTCTTTTTTACTCTAAGATCTTTCTTCCTTAGTGCCTGTTTTCATTACCTTTGACAGGTTGTGGTAGCCACAGTGGCCTTTGGTATGGGCATTGACAAGCCAGATGTCAGATTTGTGCTCCATCACACAATCAGCAAATCTATGGAAAACCTTTATCAGGAGAGTGGAAGAGCAGGTATGTGTCACTGTGTGCAGTATCCGTATCCCCCAAAGCTGTTGTGCCATACTTTGGGGCCAACCATGAAGTATGTATGCCAGGTGTTTTGTTGTTGGGGGGTACTGGTACATGGTGATGTAAAGAGTTTAGTACAATTATGATTTTAGCGCGTCCACCACTTTAGATTTAGCTGCTGTTAGCCTAAAATCTGGAGGTCGAATTTAGCCTTTAAAATGTCTCATAATGCATCCACACATAAAGTGAAATGTTGGTTTATAATCAAAGGGTACAGGAAAATGAAAGATGTGCTAAACTTCCACCTCTCAGGTCGAGATGACCAGCGGTCAGACTGCATTGTGCTGTACCGCTTTGCTGACGTGGCCCGGCAGAGCTCCATGGTGTTCACAGAACAGACAGGCCTTGCTAATCTCCATGGCATCACTAGGTATTGCACAGATGTGGGAAGGTGAGGTGCAATATCTTTAGCAGTAATATCATTGTATCGTCACCGTTCCCTAAAACTGTAGTATTGGGTTCTGGCTACCGTTCAGGAGAAGCAAAAAACTGTTTTATTTTAGCACAAATCGTCCCTCAGAGCACGTACTAGTGTAACCAACATTTTGTTAGTTTTGCAGGAGGGCGATTTTCATCACTCTCCTGTGGTGTCAGTTTTCACCTTTTCGCGCTCTTATTTTGACATAACATATATAGAACTGCCAATATCCAAGTGCAAGAAAGCTTTTTTTCTCAAAATTGGACAGTGCATGATCCTTGTTTGTTCGAGAAATAACGATGTGCTAAAAATTTAATAAGCCATAGCTCAGCTAGTAATGCTCGTGTCGATTTCCCGATTAGAGAGGAGCTAGAAAACGGCATAAGTAATGGCATGGTGATTCTAACTCAATTTCGGCTGAAATGTCGGTTACTCCAGTACATGTTCTGAGGGAAGAGATGGTCTATTACAATGAATTTTTGAAAGTTTGCTGTTTGTTATTTTTCGGCTTAGGATTCTGTAACCAAGATCATTCCATGCAACTTTGAATGTAGTTGAATATATTTAAAAATTGATTTTTTGAACTTTCCAATTACTACGGTCTTAGGGAATAGGGACAATATTTTACACTACCGGGTACTATTTGTTGAGAATTATTTGTCATGTGTGGGGCCTGTCACAAGCTGAGCTAGGGTTTTGGGGATTATAGCATTCGACTGGTCGAAAGGCTAACTCATACTCGTGCAGGCACACCAGAAAATAATCACACAACACAAGTTATGTATATTCAGGCCTGAAGGGCCGTGTTAAATCAATATGGATAATAACAAATTCGACTGCATAATAATAATCAAATAGTGTGGATCTAAGGTGGGAATTCCAAGCAACTCACTAGCACTTTTATCCTAACTTATAACTGGAACTTTAAATGCAAATTCAAATGAACATGTTATACAATCTACATGTGGCCTGCAAATCAGTATTCTCGCTATTTAGGCCTGGTCGCCGTTATGGCATCACAACTCAAATGCACACATAGATTAACACATCCCTAAGCTTATAATGCACAATGGACTAATACTAATAAATGGATATTTAATAGTTCCTCGCTTTCCGTACAACACTCACTCAACAATATCTACACTGCGCTAAACCACTACACTCTGGGTAAGGATTGCCTAGTGGCCTTCCCGAGAGCTCCTGTTGCCCTAGATCTCTCGTCGCGGAGACTGATCTACGTGCTGACAGCAGTTCCTCTCTCTGTCAGCAGAGCCTTATCTTTACTAGCTAATTGCGGGGGAGGGGGCCATACCATTGTACGCCCGTAACAGAGGTAAGAGCGTGGATCCAAAGAACGCGGTTCGCACTTTTGGCTTAGTACGACGAGGCGTAGACAATACAATTCTCTGGACGATATTCGTTGTCAGTCCACTTATGCTTTTAACAGTTTGCCTATGGTTACTCCTAATGCCAGGCCCTGGAGTCCGAGCCGAGAGTAACCTCATGGTGCGAATGTCTACGATCGTCTCTGCTTAAAACATGGCGGCTGATCCTTTTATTTGACCCGGCTGTTGCCATTGTGCTCTCAGCAGATTGGCTGGTAAACCCTGTCTACATATAATTCGTGGAGCTTCCTTCCCCCACTATCCCCTAAATTCGTGTTTCCCAGTTTTGTGAAACCCAATACAACATGTAATCTTACATGTTGCCGGGCGTGCCTCCACTCATTCACATGCCACGAGGTCTTACTACAACATACTACCATTCCCGCCCCAGGGTCTGAGCCCAGTGTAAACGCCACTCACCGGGTCTCGGCTCGAGAACTTTTACTCTCTAACATAACCACAAAATGAGCTCATGACAGGGCCCATCCCTAAAGTGCGTATGCTCCATTTTGGCAGTCCCTGCCCCCTCTTCTCTGCATGTGTACATTTTTCGTATGCTTGGCTTCAACTCCTCCATGTACAAGCATACAACCATTAGAAAGATGAATGTCCATGATGAGGCCTTGATGTTTAAAACTGGAAGTGACATTCTGCTATGCATGACCTGTTTGACTTATTTCACCAGATGCTCAGCATTTATTCAATATATTTACATAATCTTACAACTTGTTTTGGTGAAAAAAAAAACCTGAAAAAATGAAACTTCTTAATTAAGGGGATCCACGGGCGTGGGTATGGGCGAACTTGACTCAATATCCTTTAGAATATCGATTTTGAGATTTTTATCGATTCTCATAGAAAAATATCTTCTGAATCGAATAGGACATGTCCCATTGCCATGAGACAAACAGAAAGTGCCTAAAATGGCCTTTGAGGTGAGGTGGGGTCTGCAAAAATATTTACGAAAATGCCAAAATGTGCCCCGAAAGCACGCTGAATTGTGCGAAACACGATTGTCGTACCTTGACAACCGATATACCGTTTGAAAGGTCTTACTGAATGCCCTAAGCACCAATTTGCCACCAGGAAAAGAGTGGAGATAGCAGTTACCGTAGGAGTGGGTGAATTCAATTTTGGATCCACATCTTCAAGAAACTTTTTAGAGGCACTGAATTTGCCGATTGGTTTCGAAACGGTGCAGAGGGGCCAAAAGCGAGACCACATCAGGATACTGAAAGCAGAGAATGCCAGTACAGAGGCAGCCAAGAAATGGAGAGAGAGTAAAGCCCAAGCAAAAGAAAGAGAAGAAGAAAGACTGAAAGAACTGTATGGGGAATTTTATTTTCCGGGAGATGGAGACTGAGGTTAATAAGACTTCACATTTTTGCATACGTTTGGTTAAGGGGGTTGGGTTATTTTCTTGTGTGGTAAGACTCTTAAAATTTGATCTATTGTTTTGTGCTCAAGTGTTTTTTAGCATGGGATAATGTAATAATAAGAAAATGAAGAGTTTTCTCATCTGTGTGCATGATTTCTTCTTGGAATTGTATGTCATAATCGTTTTTGCCATTTTTCTCAAATCCTTGTTTTCGTCCGTCCGTGGCACACAAAGAACACCATATCTCAAAAAGTTCTTATCAAATAAGCCTAAAATTTTCACAGAATAATCAGTTCATATGTACCTCTGACTTGACAGAAGCTTTTGTTAAAAATTGGTTTTATTTTTGAGGTAGGTCCATTTGAAATTGGCAGGCACTGACATTTGCGGGACTCAAATTGTCAGCATCAGAGAATATATTTTAATCAAAAAAGTATGTAGAACATCAAGATATCCTTTTGTAGGGTCATAGATAGCATAAAGATATAATTTTGCAGCAAATTTCAGCTTTCTAGCATGAAAACTTTTTGAGATACAGTGTTCTTTATATTATGTCAAAAATGACTATGCAACACTCTAAACATAGTCACCGAACCTAATGTTATTGTGAAAACCGCAGAAAACATTGTTCTGTCCTCATAATTTGCCAGAAATATCATATGGAATATAACAAATATGCATTCAGACCATTAGATGTCATCTGTAGCCCTGATCATGACCGCCTCCCCTTAACTGTCATAATTGAAAAGCATACATTTCCCAAGCAACCCTCCTCCCCATAGATGTTTTTCAAGTGGTGAGATCAAACCCCTTTTTCCTCCTACTGCGTGTTTACACTTTATTGATGATCCCTGCCGCTAACTGATCTTTTATGATAATCCTGTACATTGAGACAGCCACTTGTCTTTTTTCATTCTGCACTGTTTTATATAGGAATGCCTTCTCTTAATGCTGAAGAACTGTGCTTTTTGAGGGCCTATTGCAACTGGTTAGCTTAGCTGCTTTAAGTAGCAAATGTACTTCTAGCGAGTCATAAAACCAGCCTTAAAAGTAAGCTTAGAGGGACAACTTCAAGTTCAGTTGCTCTGCCCTGATTTGAGTTGGCTATCATCGTTTTCTTTTCTTATTTCACAGCTGCCGACGATCAATCATAGCTTGTCACTTTGGCGAGATGTGGGACAGTTCACAGTGCAATGGAATGTGTGATCACTGCGACAGAGCCAAAACGCTGGGTAAAACAAACTGGAAATTCTCTCCTTTTCCTATTCTCTTTTCCATGCATAAAACTAGATGATTTTGTCTTCAGTCTCCACAAATACATTTCAACCAAATGGTCCTCATTTTCAAATGACTTTCTGTTGGGTAAAATAAATTGGACATTTTTTCTTTTTCTTTTTGTCCTCCTCATATGAAAACTGTAAATATGATTGGATCTGACAAAACTGGGCTGAAGGCGAAATACATATCTCTTTAAAAAATCAAAATAAAATATTTCTAAAATGATTTCAGGCAAAATATTTTAACCGAATGCAACAAAATTCCTAATCTTTCATATTATGAGGAATTCTCAATTTCCATAGAAAATGTCTTTTTCCTCCTTTGGAGATGTTTTCTCAGGAATTTGGTCTTTCACCATAAGCCTGATTTCATCAGATCCACTCACAAATGATGTTGTCTTCGGTCAATAGAAGTACCTTTTAAGCGAATGTATCATCTTTATACAATTTTCTGTGGGGTTCTTTTAAACTGATTGCTAGCACAGGATTCAGTGAAAGTGCGTAGAAAATTTCTTTTGCTCCAACACATGAAGACATCAGTGCTCATATCTCTCACCTGACAGGTCCAGCACAAAAGCGAGATGTGACCCGACTCTGTTTGGATATTTTGTCCATTCTGGATGCAGCATCATCCACCGACCAGAGAGTAACTTCAGCCAAGTTAGTGGACGCTTGGTATGGTCGAGGACCCACAAGTCTCAAGGTTTGTTTTACACAATATAAGAACAAACATCTGTCTGACGTTTTCTGTCCACCTAACTCAGATTTTGGAGAAACACCATTTAGCCTACAAATAAATAGTACATCACCATAGTCATGCTCTATTTTTAAACAATGTTGAATATTGAAGTATTACATTTTCAAACACTTGATCTGTATCCTGAGTTGTAGATTACCAAACAAATTTTAATCACTTTTCTGTATCTCCTATAGAAATTTCAAAATTGGAGTTAGGTTTGAGTTTGAGTCTGAGTTTTACAGCGCACCTGCACAATAACGGCCACTTTGCAGCTTAATCAGTTTAATTTCACAAATAGAATTAACCCTCGTCCTGCGGGAGGTCACTATATTGGCCTCCTCGCACAACATGCGAGGCCAATATTGTGGCCTATATACTGCAGACCGGGTCCTGAGGGAGGCTAATATATTGTATGGCAGTGCTGCTCCTCGTGTTTTGTTTATTCGGTTGCCACAATTATCATTTTTTACGTGTTTTTTTTCCCACACTATTTTTGCATGTTTATCTATCCTGTCACCCCTACTATATCTAACAAAATGGTATCGTCCGATCACGTTTATTACGATGCAACTATTCGTCATATACTCATGTAATAGTACTGACGGTCTGAAGTTCGAACTGGGGAAAATCTTGGGTAAACTTTTACTTTGATGCTGGTTGTCGTCTACATGTGAAATGAGAAGAATAGGGCCATGTGCGTATTTGAGAAACCGTTCGATGTCTGTAATTATGAATTCCGATGTAATACCAGGGCATGCTGCATAAGGGCGTCTGTCTGTAGGCTTTTCATCAAGGAAAACTGGGAGAAAATGACCGACTCTGTTGTTGGTCGTTGTCTGTATTTGATGTGGTAATGAGAGAGATATTGTGTTGCTTTGATTAACCGCTTTTCAGTACGTGTATGTGCTCTACGAGCTGGAAATCAAATCTCTTGCTAAAACTAACATCATAGTACGTGGAAGCTTTACATGGTAGAGGAGGGAGAAGGCAATGCCACGATAAATGTGGTTAGTAAATTAAGGGCCTGGCTTAAAAAATAATTTGTTCACCTGAATGGCTTAACTTGGGCACAGAAAAAGTGCAGAGGTCTTGGAAAAATGATAAAATGTGTGTTAAACGGCATCTAAATGCAGTAAATTCTTGATTTTGGGCCTTCCATTTAACAATAGAACTTACTGCATATCATCACAAGTACTTTATCCAAATATCATAGGGGTCACTTATGATTTATCCACCACTATCGTTGTTATTGCGTCCTAAAGTAAACATGATACACCTGTTCAAAAGGACCCGATTGACCGGACCGCCGAGGTTATTGGCAACACGAAGAACGATCAGCTGAATGGCCGCTGGCTATCTCCGCACGGGGCGTTACATGGATGAGTTCGCTCAACGTGGGACAAGGGTTAAATAGTCCCGAAGTTAGGGGGATAGAAACATGCAGTAGAGATCTGGTACAGAAATGCAGATACTGACAGTTCGTTTCTCATTGTACCATTGCTACTGTGTAAAATAAACACTTTCTGACCTCTCGTAAAAGGGTGAGCTAAATTTTTTAAGAGTTTTTCCCGGTCTGGAATAAGACAGGGACTCTACATGTATTATAATAATTCACATCAGAATCTGAGTTTCACCAGTTGTTGTTGTTATCATTTGTGTTGCAGGTGAAGTCTGTGGGAGTTCCTGGCATCGGTCGAGACAAAGCTGAGAGAATCCTGGCTCACATGTTGGTGAATGGCTTTGTCCAGGAGGACTTTCATTTTACAGCCTACAGCACAATTTGTTACATTGTGCCAGGTTGGTTTATGCCCTCTCATGACATCCATTTTTTTTAGGTCTATATTTCTTGAGGGAACTCAGAATTTACTGCCCTTCCAATTTTCTTTGTTTAGACGTGTCTTTTAATATTTATGGTAGGCTTCAGTGAGGAGAAAGGAGGTGTTTTTGATTTAAGGGGAACTAGTGTGTCTTCCCTTCAATCCTTCAAGCTTTTCATTGGTTTGTTCCCCTGATGAAAGGGAAAAAAAGTGCATTTTGCTTACCTTAGATAAACACATGCAATGTAAATATTGTCGTTCATTATGCACAGTCCCCCTCTGTAAATCAAGTGCTGTGTGGAAAATATCCTTTTAAAATTGAGAGTATAATTGCAGTACTATTCACAAGAAGACTGTTTGACAGAGCCAGTGAAAATCTTGTTTTATTTCATGCTATCATTGAATACCTCACTAGTATTCATTATTAAATAAATATTAATAGATATTCAAATATTATTATAATACTTTAGAATACAAGTTGTGAGTTGTGAACTGTTGTGAGTTGTGAACTGTGCCTAACATGCTGCGTTACAATTTGCTCTGAGATAGAGAGAGGTAGAGAGAGTGAGAGTTGAGAGAGAGAGAGAGAGGGCGAGAGGAAGAAAGAGCAAGTGAGAGAGCTTCTGTAAAGCGCATAGAGCATTTCTAATGGCATTGGATATGCGCTATATAAATGTCATCCATTATTATTATTATTATTATTGTAGTACAACAGTCATGTGTGTATGTGTAATTTGTCCTTGTTTCAATCACTGGAGGTGTATAAAGATGTCAAAGATGCTGGGATTTTAACCAGGATATATTTTATTCTTCCATGAAGTATCAGTGCCGTGTGGCAAGTCAGATTTTTGAAGATGCTGAGATTTTAATCAAAATGTCATACTGAGCCAGAGTTAAATGTTTTGATCTCAACATCACTTGATGCTGAAATCTGCTCATTTAGATTTATGAGAGTTGTTTTCTTGTTTCTATTGCAGGACCTAAGGCAAAGCTTCTGCGCAGCAATGCTACCAAAATAATGATGGACTTTCCTGCAAAGCCCGGGAAATCACCTGTAGCATCTACTTCCACATCGACCCCATCATCTTCAACAGCACCATCTTCAAGCTCAGCGAAGCGGTCCCAGTCATCCTCATCCGGCTTGAAGTTGAAGTCAAAGTCCAGTTCTACCAGTGATAAGCCAAAATTAGTTGTCGTCAATAAGGAGAAATCTCATTTTAGTAGCCTGTCAACCTCACAGTCATTTTCACCCACAACTCAGTCATCAGCTTCACCAAAGACTGTCAGCTCTTCTAAAACCAGCCCTGCGCCACATCTCAAGTCCACAGACAGTGGACAAGCCACACCCATCAGGAAATCAAAATCGGAAAATGAGCCAGACACCAGAACTCAGGAAAACGACACTCTAAACTTTGACGATTCAGATGAGGGCATTGAGAGAAAGAAACCAGCAAAATCTCTCAAGCTCAAACGGAAGCAAAACAACGCATTGGACATCTTAGATAGCGATAGTGACAGAGAGAGCATGAACGGTACAAAATCTGTTTCGGCTAAAAGAAGAAAAACAACGAAAAATTGCATTGCACATAGTTCTGATGATGACAACGATGATGATGGCGCTGATAATGTTGGTGAGGTCAAGACCAGAAAGAAATCGAAGAAAACTGAAGGTGCACAAAAGCCATTCTTCACAGATATCAAACTTGATAAAGAGAAAAGACATTCAATCATTATAAGTGATGATGATGATGATGATGATGATTTTGTGATTTCTTCATGATTAAATGTGATGCGGAGTTTGTGAAAAAGTATGTCTGTATTCCAGAAATGATGAATGAATGAATGAGCCTTAAGAGGCAAGTGGGTCTGTCTCTTGCTTTTTCTTGGCACAAGTCATCCTGAGGATGCACCCTTCTCCCACCCAGTCTTACGCACATAATAATAATAATAATAAATAATAAATAGAATTTCTATAGCGCATTTCTAATAAAATGATTACTCAATGCACTATACATTGCATCAATGATTCATGCATACATTTCCAAATCTCATACTAAAACACGCACTCTCATCCATACACACTCTCAGTTTCACACACATAGACACTCTTAGCCACAAAGCACTATGTTATAATTATGATCAATCATAACATCAAAGCACAGAATAGAATTTTGAAAATTTAACAGTTTCAGAGGAAAGATGGTGTGTTACGCTTTTCTTAAAGCTTTCAAGATTCGGTGATTCACGAATGTTCAAGGGTATCTGGTTCCAGATAAAAGGTCCAAAATAATTGAAGGATCTATGGCCTATAGTTTTATAGTGTTTAGATGGGATTCTTAAGATTGTTTTGTCACTTGATGATCTTTGTGAATGAGATGGTGTGTAGACTTGTAAAGAGTTTTGGAGATAGCTGGATGCGGTGTTATTTGAACAATTGTAGCAAAAAACAGCAATTCTGTGTGTAATTCTTTCTGTTATTGGAAGCCAGTGCAGTTCTTTTAACAAAGGCGTGAAGTGGTCAGCTTGTTTTTTCTTGGTAATCAATTTGGCTGCGTTGTTTTGAATGACTTGAATTTTAGACAGTTTATCTGATGTTATTCCAGCAAGAAGAGAATTGCAATAATCTATTCGAGATAAAATGAATGAAGTAACTAAAATACACATCTTCCATGGCAGCCTGGAAGTTGGACAGAAATCTCAAAGCACAAAATTTTGTTGCTACAAAAAGCTGTTATCTGCAAAGCATATGTTTCTCTGCATCAGGATTGGCCCTGAATAAGATTACTTATGACCGTGATGTTCAGTAGAAAAAGTGAGCTGATGTGTTAAAGTAGCCTGGTGCTAGCCGTTAGCAACTTGAGTGATTTAACTTTGCATTTTCTTTGAATAGAGCAGGTATGAATATATATACATGTAGGTCCAGATCCAGGAGATTTCATTGGGATCCATCAGTGCCAGTATCTAAGTGGAGATCAGGATCTGACTGGATCTGGTGAAATTGGGCTTAAGGTGAAAGACCAAATTTGTGAGAAAATCCAAAGCAGGAAAATTTTCTATGGAAATTGGGATTTGCTTTTTGAAATTAATAATTAGCCATTTTTCTGCGGCCAGTTACAATGTTTTACTCTAAATCATCTTAGAAATATTTTATTTTAATTTTTTAAAGAGTTTAAAAATGTCACCTAAATCAAGTTAATCCCAGTTATGCCAGATCCACTGACATAGCTCGTATTAGTATGGCAAATAATTTACATTGGTGCTATAAAAACCATTGTAATCAAAGTGAAACAATTAAAAAAAAAAAAAATCTGATCCTCTGCCCTTCTAATAAAAGGCCGAGACATGTTACATGTTTGTAGACCAAACAGTTTAACTTTCTGTCACCATGTCCTCTCCCCTCTATTAAAAAAAAAGAAGATTATAAAAAAGTTGGTATGGCATGCCTGACACTTGGCAAGAGATTATAGGCCATGGGACCAAACTTGTAGCTTGTCATTCATATTAAAACCATATCTGGCTTTTCCCTAGGGAGTGCGTAACAAAATTTACTTTAGAGACTAGCTAGGATTTTGGTCCCATGGCCTATATTGAAAACTGAAATTAATAGATTAAAATTTATCCATATCATCCCCCCTCCCCACCAGCAGCAACAAAATTTATTATTCATTATTAAATATATATTGTTATTAATAAATATTCAAATATTATTTGGGTTGTGTGTTGTGAACTGCTGTGTGTTGTGAACTGCTGTGAGTGTGAACTGTTGTGAGTTGTGAACTGCGCCTAACAGGCTGCGTTACAATTTGCTCTGAGATAGAGAGAGAGAGTGAGTGAGACAGGGAGAGAGAAAGAAGCAGTGCAGTGTGTTGAGCGCTTCGCAGGCAGCTCCATTCTGCTCTGTGGTTGACATGTTGTTTCTGTAAAGCGCATAGAGCATTTTAAATGGATATGCGCTATATAAATGCTATACATTATTATTATTATTATTATATGTAGCTAGCCCCCTTTGCTTTGATACTTTGAAGTGTGAACTACCGTATGTGAACTGTTCTCAATAATATGTAAGTGCTTATTAATCAAGTACTGGTACCTCGTTGGATCCATGCAGTGCCGGTACCAATGAAAACAAACACATTAACAAATTGGGATTACTTGATCTGCAAGATTTTAATCTCCTCACAGGAAGTAGGCCTACATTATCATGTATGACAGAATGTTGGGTATTGTATAAATTGTTGACTGAATAAATGTTTCGTTGTTTTAATCTGAACTTGAAGCTGCATTTGTTGTTATATATATATAAGGGAGAAAAAAGATTTAAGTTGCAAAGCCACACATTAAAAAAACAAGATGAACGTTTCATAACTCACATGAACTAGGCTATATGTAGTAACAACGCTCTCTTTCTGCCTCTTTCTTCTCTCCTCCCTCTCTCCTTTGGCTCTCTTGCTCTCCTCTCTCATTCTCCCCTTTCCCTCCCTCTCGCTCTCTTCCCTCTCTCTCCCTCTCGCTCTCTCTCTCTCTTCCCTCCCCCGTCTCTCTCTCTCTCTCCCTCCCCCTCATTTGTGTACTTACAAATTCATACACTTTCATGTTGTACAAAACCATCAATCAGTCAGTAGATAATTTCAGTGCAGGAGGGATTTTAGCTAATGTTTTGAATTTCTCAAAGGAAGAAATATCTTTCTCAATAAAATTCACTTTTTTAGCTGTCGATGTCATGCTGAAAATTAAGTTACTTAAATTAATGGGATTTCTGTTCCAAATGTAACTGGTAGGCCTAATGACAAAATCAAATCAAGGCAATAATTCATATAACAGTGTGTAAATATACTGTGTCAGTTGTTTAAAACTTGAAGTTTTAATAGTAAAGCTCAGGTAGATGTCTTGAATGTCAAAATCAACCGACAGCACACGCAACAGCAGTACATAAACACGATTTTCAACCACACCGTTAGAAAAAACTCTGCTGCAGTTCAGAACATCTATATTTATTCAGCATTCTGAAAGTGGCTTGGTGGGAAATTCAGTAACAAAAATAGGATAATTTGAAGAACAGATGAGAAAAGCGATCTCTACACGAATATTCTAACATTGTACAATCCTTTCATTGTTGGTGTAATAACAACTATCTTCTACTGAATGTTAAGAAAACAAAAGAGCTTGTTTTTGACTTTAGGAAAAATAACAACGATCCTGTTTGCCCTCTTACTATCAACAATGAAGAGGTTGAAATTGTCACAGAGGCCAAATATCTTGGCATTACTATTGATTCATTGCTTAACTGGCATGCGCATGTAACATATGTATACAAGAAAGCCAACCAGCGCATGTATTTCCTCAGAAAGCTCCGCTTTTTAAAAGTTAGCAAAAGCATTCTGAAAATATTTTACACCATGGCTATTCAGAGCGTTTTGATGTATGGAGTTGTCTGTTGGGGAGGAAACATCTTACAAAAAGATAAAAATAAGATCAATAATTTAATTAAAAAAGCATCCAAAATTTGTATCTGTGATCTGCCATATTTTGATGAGCTGTACACTGGTGCTTGTATTAAAAAAGCTAATATTATTATAAATGACCCCCAACATCCCCTGAACAAGGAATACATAAGATCTGTAAGAAGTTTAAGGCTGTTGTCAAAGAAAACTAAAACTGAGCGCTACTTTAAATCGTTTATTCCATCATCAACTAGGATGTTACAATAATGTCGTCATCTTGATCGTAATCTGTGCACAGTTGAATTATGTCCTGCGTGTCAGGTCAATGTGTTTTAGTTAGGGAAGCATATTGTGTGCACTGTTAATTTTGTTAATTTAGTTAATTTATCAGTGTGTGTGTATATATGTGTGTGTGCGCGCTATGTATCATACTTTCTGCTTCTGTAACTGTATTGTTATGTATTCAATGATCAAAACAAATTTCCTTGTACAAGGACGAATAAAATTTATCTTATCTTATCTTATCCTATGTTGGACGTGCCTGAGGAAAAAAAATACAGATGTAGCCTGCATAGGTCTTTAATTTTTTTCACAACAGTGACTGAAATGCTCAGTATCACAGCAGTGTATAGTGGTATTCCAATGGATATCTACACGTTTTGTATGTCTGCCTTTTACTGGATTTATTAATACGTTTGAGTTTGGGTTCTACGGCATGTACGGAAGATAAAGATTTATTTGGGTACTTTATTTGTGTTTTTATTCAGAGCTTCATTAATCTAAATTTCACAAACAGAACTAAATTTAAATGGTTCCGTATAAATGTTATAACATTGGTAAAATTCTCAAAAGTTGTTTTTTTGTAAATACATTCCGGCAATAAAGAGTAACATAGACAAGGGCATTAATGTCTTTATTTGGCTTTGTCTATTTTCGATACAGTTTCCATGGCCATTTCGCAGACATGAAAAAGTTACTGTAGTCGACTAGACAACTTCCATCCTCTTACAATTCATTGTTCAGACCAATCCAACATGGCCACATGACCCAAATATATATACACATATTATTGCATGTATATGACTATGTGAGGCGCTCTAGGGAAATGGTCCACATTTTCAGTTTGTTTGTTTTATTAGAATTGAATTAGGGGTATATACACTACTGTGAAAGTACAAACGGCCCTGAAAAGAATGCACTCGATTTCATGTAAAAGTGTTGAAATCTGGCCAAATTATTGCTATTCCAGTGTGGACCACTTCCCTAGAGCGGGTCACATATAGTCACTTTATTACATGTATTTAAATTGTTGTTGAACAATTAGTTTTGTATTAATAACTACGTGTATGTATAAATTAGAGAGGTACCCGGGATAAACCCAAATTTTTTTCCTTCTCTTTTTCTGATCAAGAAATTTTCCAGTGCTAAATACTATTCTACAGTCTTGCTAGTGATTACATGCGCGCCAATGCACCCCACACTGATTTTTGGGCGAGGAAATCGCACCAAATTGAACGCTCTATAGAACTCTGTGGTCTCCCGTGCCTTTGGCTTATCAAAGGGAGCACAAAAAAGCATTTTACATGTTAACAACTTTTTTTGAAAAAATTGCCTGAAGGTTGAATAAACACAAGAGTTAGAAAGGGAATAAGTTAGATAAGATGACACTTGAGAAAATTTATTTTATAATTTTTCAAAGTGTCATTTGGGCTGTAGCGTTGAGCAAGCAAAAAAAAAAAAGGGGGGGAGGGAGGGAGGGGGGGGGGGGAGAGGGTCAAAGTTTGCACCACAAAGTTTTAGGTGCGTACATGTCCACTCCCACCACTTTTTTTTTTTTATATACATGTAATATGATTGTATAATAGTGAGATGTATGGCAGTTTTTGTCTGGTATGTAAAGTTGAGGGAGATGTTTTGTTTTGATATTAATTGTTTGCGTTAATGATGTTGATTGTTGATAACAGTGAGATATTATACATGTACATGCACGCGTTAAGTTGTCAAATTTATTTGCAGTTGTTTGGTATTATTGTTGTTCTTGTTCAGAAATAAAGATTGTTACAATATTTTTTATTATATTCATGCTTAATTCGTTGCTGATATTGTAATTTTCAGTACACTGTCAGACCTGCCAACTATCTTTTATTTGACAGGAGTGCTCTGTATATTTACAGTGTTGCTGGGGCGTGAACATTTATTTTTATATACTACTTACTAGCGCAAGTGTCCATTCTAAGAGCAGAAACAGGACAAAAAACGAAAACCTTAAATAATACCAAATTCCCAGCCATAGTTGTCAATTCTGCTCCACGAAAATGCTTCTCTTTTTGTTGCAGCTCAAAAATCGTAAATGAATGACATTAAAGACTGACTTCTATTGTCAAAACTGACATGTCCACGTAAGTCAGTTATAATCAAAACTTGAGGCAGTAGTTCACAAAGTTTCATAATTTTTGGTCCGGTAGTCACGAAGTTTTAGGTGCGTACATGTCCACTCTCTAGCTCCATAAGTATTGTATAAAGTATATGTATAATGTATACACATATATAGGCCTATAATGTATATTTGTTTACTTTTTTTAAAGAGAAAGTAATTCCTGCCAGGAGGGAGGATAAAGCCCAGTTCAGTCAATATCCAGACAGCAATCGCAGGGTGCACATATCTGCCACTATAAATAATATGATAGAGCTGGTAGTTTCAGCTAGCCTTTAAAGGGCATGAGTGTATAAATGATAGTTTCATTAAGCCTTTAGAGAACATGGGTGTTCAAATGATAGTTTCAGTTAGCCTTTATGGGGCATGGGTGGACGACTGATAGTTTTAGTTAGCCTTTATAGGGCATGGGTGTACATCTGATGGTTTCAGTTAGCCTTTATTGGGCATGGGTGTACTTGCCTCTTGGGGTGTCCTTTGTTTATGTGGTCATGTAGTTGGCAGGTCTGCACTGTGCAGTTTTACCAAATGTAAGTGGGTGTGGCGAAATTGGGCTTAAGGTGAAAGACCATATTCCAATAAAACCCCCCCAAAGAAGGAAAAATTTCTATGAAAATTGAGAATTTGCTCATGAAATGCAGATCAGTTATTTCTCTGCCTTCAGATAGAATATTTTGCTTGAAATCGTATAAGAAATACATGTATTTTATTTTTATTTTTTTAAAGAGGTTATTAAAATTTCACCTTTAAGCCCAATCTCGCCAGATCCACTCACAATTTCAAAATCATGTTTTCCATACACAGTCGTTGGAGACCGTTCACAGAGCTTCTTTTAAGAGATATCATACCGCAGGAGACTAGTCAGACGCAGTCAGATTCTGGCAGAGAAGAATTTTCTATTTATATTCTCAGTAAATCCGGGAGGATCCTATCATACTAAGCCTGGCCTGCAGTCAGATGCTGGCAGGCAAAAAGTGCCCACCATAATCTCCCATATGTTTTCTTAGTAAATCCGGGAAGACTCTATCATACCCAGCTAAACACAGTCAGATTCTGCCATTATTTCTTTGATGTACATTTTGCTGGCAGCACCGGACTGTGTATGACCGGGCTTAATCTGATCAAAGATACTAGGCACAATAAGATGAGACACTACCTTCTTCGCCCTTCTAAAAATATCGTGCACATAGTTTGCCCGTTGATCGGAGGCGGGGCCCATGGGGCATAGCATAAAAGAATGCTTGATATAATGATAAATTAATGATGCGGTATTTTTACATTGTTACTGAAAAAAAAAAATAGCCAGAATTTTTCCCACAATGATTGAAGTTAAAATTACAAGACAAATGGCGCCAGTCAAGGCTTACAGCGATAACTGAACATTGAACAAAATTCAATATCTGCCCTATTTGGCTTTGTAAAATACAGCACTTTTCATGTCTACCTCGCATTTGCCGCTAGCTGGCGGTGCGAAATCTATGCACACTAAACACGGCAGCTGTCTCATCTCATTGTATGTAGTATCTTTGGCATGATGCCCATAATATAGTTTGCAAAGCCTAAAATTCCCTCCCATATTCACACGAGAACTTGCAGAAGGGGCACAATATTCCCGTCAACTTTCCTCGCCGCTTTTTGTCTGTCTGGGAAGCTTTGCTCTCTGTCTTCACTGGAGGTTTCTCTTTCTCTTTCTGTTTCTCCACTGTGGAGAAAAGAAACAACCAATCATACGTTATGTATTATCCCACCCGTCGAGATCTGTTGGTTTTTACCATTTGGTCATCTAGGGAACGGAGGGAGGGGAGGTGGCGGAGACAGTGAGGTTTGGGGTTACAGCAGTGTTTCTCAAGGTGGGGCACATGCCCCATCAGTGGGGCGTGGCGATATTTTGATGGTGTGTGTTTATGTCTTTATTTTAGGATGTTTATGTCTGTATTTTAGGATGTTTATGTCTGTATTTTAGGATGTTTATGTCTGTATTTTAGGATGTTTATGTCTGTATTTTAGGATGTTTATGTCTGTATTTTAGGATGTTTATGTCTGTATTTTAGGATGTTTATGTCTGTATTTTAGGATGTTTATGTCTGTATTTTAGGATGTTTATGTCTGTATTTTAGGATGTTTATGTCTGTATTTTAGGATGTTTATGTCTGTATTTTAGGATGTTTATGTCTTTATTTTAGGATGTTTATGTCTGTATTTTAGGATGTTTATGTCTGTATTTTAGGATGTTTATGTCTGTATTTTAGGATGTTTATGTCTGTATTTTAGGATGTTTATGTCTGTATTTTAGGATGTTTATGTCTGTATTTTAGGATGTTTATGTCTGTATTTTAGGATGTTTATGTCTGTATTTTAGGATGTTTATGTCTGTATTTTAGGATGTTTATGTCTGTATTTTAGGATGTTTATGTCTGTATTTTAGGATGTTTATGTCTGTATTTTAGGATGTTTATGTCTGTATTTTAGGATGTTTATGTCTGTATTTTAGGATGTTTCGCTGCCGCTGGCATTTACATCTCACTTTTCTTCTTGTTGTTTTTTTCTTGTTGTTTCTGTGTGTTTTTGTGGTAGGAATTAGTTTTTTTTTATAATTTTGCCCGGGCAGTGGCCTTGTTTGGCCTGCTCCTTTCGAATTTTAACTGCCAAGGTATTTTTAACGTGTGCAATGTGCCTACGGGCCATCCGAGTTTTTCGTCCTTATCCGAGAAGTCTAGGCGCTTGATCCCCCCCTACCTACCATAGGATCAGGCACAGAACTTTTTTCCCCCGGAAAAAAATTTCCAAACCTGTTTGCACTGACCGCAGATCGAACCCGGTGCCTTCGGCATGAGAGGCGAGCACTTTGCTTCTAGACCACCACCTCCCTACCTTTCATGGGAGAGAGCGAGAGGACCGTTAAAAAAAAAAAAGGGGGAGTAGGATAGGGATTGAGAGAGTGAAGGAACCAACTGACCGTCCAAAAAAACGACGTGTGTGTGTGTGTGTTAGGGGGGGGGGTGGGAGGGAGAGAGAGAAGGGGACCAAATGACCGTCACAAAAAAAACCGGAATTGTGGGGGGGGGGGGGTAGAAGAAAAAAAGGTGATAGAAAATGACCGTTTTAAAAAAAAAGGGAGGAGGGAGGAGGGGGGGGGGGCGGAGAGAAACCAGGCAAACCAAAATACCGACTGTTCAACACCCCCCCGCCCTTCCCCCCCCCCCAAAAAAAAAACCAACAACAACAACAACGAGTGGGTGGAGAGCGAGAGAGACCAAACAAACAACATGTTTTACCTTCTTCCTTCTTTGTTATCAAACTGCTCACTACGGCTGAAAAATAGGATGAGAAAAGATTAGACATTACTACATACATCGTCATGGTCATAACATAATGGCCAAAGTAATTTTTTCTGTGTTTTGAGATCAACCGTTCAACAGTTACATTCTTTTGTTTCGTTGACTTCTGGGTTTTTAAACGAACGCCCACATCCATCTAAACCACCATTTAAACTGTTGTTAGGGCAGCGGCAAACAGAGAAAATACTGATTTCTGTTCACTGTTCAGCTATAGGCCCATTGCGCATATCGGCCATCTCTGTTGTAAGGACCGACGCATCACCATGGCGATTGTAGGGTTGATTTTGATTCATTAGCTGATTTGCACAGCGAGCACTCCAGGCGTCGCGAACCAATTGGCGGGCGAGCTAAAACTAGTTCACTACAGTAAACAATGACACGTGTGTACACGCATATGGGAGACGTTCGGTCAATTCTTTCACTTCCTTTCCCTCGTTTACAGGAATAGTAGGGAATCTGACCAGCTTGGATCCACCCTTTCCACCCCTGTCATAACAGTCAACTGCCATGCAACCAGCAGGCATTTTAACCGCTTAGACATAATTTATCTCGAAGTTACGCTCACCAGCTGATCAACCTGCAATTTTGGGTATCGGAAGAACAAAACAAAAAAACCTTGTGGCGTCATTCGCAATGGGCCTATAGCTTTCTATATAAAATATTACGCTGCTCTTACAACAGCTAGTATTATAGTCGAAGTCTTCTTCTTCTTCTTCTGCGTTCTTCGTGTCAGACTGTTTATATCAGGAGGCCGGTAGCCTTTATGAAGGACGCTGTGCTCCTGAGATCCTCTGCTGTCCCATATATAGCTTAGTGTGTAGTGCCGCACCTCGGGGCCAGCTGTTTTCCCTCTGTTGTCTGTATAGGGGGCATTGTTGGGGGACATGTTCTGCCTTCTCTGGGGAATTTCCACATGGGCATGTCTCAGTTTTTCCAATCCTGAATCTTTTTTAAAGATGCTGCCGGAGTCTGTTATGTCCAGTTCTTAGCCTAAAGATTACAGTTTGCTCCTATCTGCTGAGCAAGTATATCGCATCATCTGTTACATGGCTGGGGTGACTTTGTTTCCACTTGGATTCAAGGCTGCCTTAATGTGTCTTTTGGCTTCTGAGAATGTCATGTTTTCTCTGACTTGAGGGAGGTTTGCGCCATTTTTTCCTTTGATTAAAAAAAAAACAAAACCAAAAACTACTATATTCGAAGTAAACAATTTTCTTTGATTTCAAAAAAATACCAAAACTACTGCATTCGAAGGAAACAGTTTTCTTTGATTTTCAAAAAATATCAAAACATGACTTAGGCAGTTATCTTATGAGCTTGACAGTACCAATAAAAGTTCCTCACTGAACATGAAAATCTAGCTTTTAGATATCGTAGGTTGGCTGCTGAAGCCTCGTAAAAACCAAACTCTAAAGCTGTAGTTAAGATACCGCCCTTCATATATTTTACTTAACCCTTTGACTATTGACGCTGTGAAAGCTAGATTTTCTCAGACCCAGTTTAGGTTGAGATCCTCGTATCTATTATATATTTCAGTAACCTGCAACCTTTGGCATGACTAACTGACCAAACTATACACTCTTCAGGCCTTAAATTTGGCAGGAAGGTGGCAATTGAGATAAGGAAGATGATGGCTATAATTAAAAGTTGTTTACTTCAAGTGTCACGAGCCGCGTGAGCTCTTTTTTGTTAGTCATGGGTTGGTTTTATTTTGGGAGAATATGAAACGCGTTTAGCTATTAATCGAGCCACGGATTTCGTGATGAGGGATGTGTGAGTGAAGTTTGTAAACATTAAGTTAACCCATTGATTTTGGTGTGCGCGTGGGATTTTCTTGCTTACATAGTGGGGTTGTAGAAGTTTTAGTGTAGGTTTTTGAGTTGTGTCCATATCCTTTTGAGAAAGCAGTTAGGGTTAACTGAAAGACAAACTTGTGTTTGTCGTAGCTAGGTCCTTGATCGTCCAATCGGGAGGGAGACCCTTAGTAACCATCGGGGGGTATAAAAGCTAACACATGTACTAAGATCAGTGGATTCATATTTCGAGCATTTGGCGAAAAGACGAGTCACGGGGGCCTCCTACCTGAGTGGAGATGACAGACAAAAGAAAGATTCGCGCTGTGAAGAGACTAGACAGTGACGACACCTCTGTGCACCAGGCTTAAGTGTGCACGCCGCTTACATTGGACTCTCTCGCTCGCAAACCATCGCGAGCGAGGAAATGGTGAGAGATCCCTCGTGTGTGTTTGTGCCAGGAATTGTGACAGTTTTTTCCGTCACCCCATTGTGACGAAGAGAAGGACATTGAATATACTTTTTACTAGATGTGTAATGAGCTGTTAGATTGTGTTTGAGATTGAACTATGTTCATTTCCTAGATGTATACTTCTTAGTGTGGAGCAGCATAGATATTTTGTGAAGCGTATTACTGTGAAAATTATTAGTGAGTGCTGCTACACTTTAGGAGTCAGTCAAATATCTGATTAGGTGCTATTACTGATTGTATGAAAGCGAGATCGGCCAACTTGAATTTGTTTACACCGGTATCCTTTAGGAACCGTAGTCCTGGATAGGCGCACTTCAAGAGTGCATAGTACTAGACTTGTCGATACCCTATTTCAGATAGACGCTAGAATTTCAGTGGTGGATGACATTTATGTAATATCTATGATTGTGATTACCGTAAATTATGCAGTCGAATGTTGTATGATCATTACATGGCCCGTCAGGCCTGAACATAAGTAATCCTGTGTTGCTTAGTTATTGTGGTATGAGTGTTTCGGGTGCGAGTCTACTACATCCACCAACCCCCTCGTTGACATCTGGAGGGGACCTACAATAACGCAATTATCCCCAAAATCCCACTTCTGACATCAAGCATGTATTTTTTTCAAAATGACAATGTTTATTGCTATGTAACATCTGTATTTCTGCATGTTTGTTTCGTAATATATTATATATTACCGTGCATGTCATAAAAAGTTACCGTATCAAGCGTTCAGTCTGGTGCGTAGTGTTCTGACGTGCATGAGTTCTGAAGCAAGACTGTAGTTTATTACTTTTATTATACTATAGTTCGTTCCACAATTCATGACCATGGCAATTGTCTTATATCTTTTAAACTGTCTGTTTGACTAAAGTAAAAATGTGTATGTAGGTTTAGGACATCCATGACGTTAAGCAATATTTTTTGCACCCTTAAAAGACCAGCAGTTTTAAAATGTGTCTCTTAACGCTATATAAAATACTACAGCAACACACTGAGTAGAATATTAGATAGTTTACACTACTAAATTTTCTCACTTTGTGCTGACTCACTCCAAATGAACGGAAATCATGAATGTCGGGAACCAAAACACTCGTAATTACAATGAAATCCCCTACGTTCAGACTGTGTGCACCAAGAAAAACGTGCCTTCCGTTCAATAACTTATGAGGTCACGCTGACGCACCATTGATTTTCAACAGTTGAATCTTTCAGTGGCGTTTTTATTCAATCCGTTGAAACTTGTATTTTTCATTATCAATCACACTATATTTCATTATTATGGCGTTGAAGTACAAATTTACTACACTTAGAAGTATTGCTTTGAAATTGTTCCGATATTTCACACGAGAAACAAGACGTGGCTGTCTTTATGTTGACATCAATTACCCATTTAAAAGGACTCGACATGCTTTGGGAATTGGTCTAAAGTCTCTCAAAAGATGGTTGCAGGAATCAGACATTGCAATGTCCACCCCGTCGAAAAGAAGAAGAAAGGAGAAGAGAGATGTTTTTGATAAGGACGTGATAATGCGAAAATTGAAAGCATGTTTCAGAGGAAAGAATTTGTCACTTTGAGAAAGCTTAGATCTCATCTTCAGAAAAAAAATGGATTTCAAATTTCAAAAACACATTTGTGGAGGATTGTTAGAAGCATGGGCTTTGCATTCAAGAAATCTTCATCCGGCAGAAACTTACTTTGTGAAAGAGCGCACCTAGTGGAAAAGAGGAGTAAGTACCTGCATCAAATAAAGGAAAAGCGCACGCATGGCTCTGATATTGTCTACCTGGACGAAACATGGGTCAGTGCTCACCATAAATATGACAAGGAATGGCAATCCAAAGACGGAAAGCACAGGAGAAATATTCCTACCAGTAAAGGTGATAGATTTATAATAGCGCATGCTGGAAGTCATGAACAATGCCCAATTTACAAAGCCAACTGGGGAAACTATTGAATTTCGTTCACCGTTCAGCCACCACTGTAGGCCTTGATTAACGTCATATATTTTGTATAACTTCAATCGCTGGGGAAAATTCTGGTTATTTTTTCCTGTTTTTTTTCTTTAGACGTCGTAGCACTGTAACAAATTCGCATCATTTAATTAATCACAACATCAAGCATTCTTTTTACTAGCTCAGTTACCAGGCCCGGGGTTATTACTTATAATGATCTAGATCTAGAATCTAGGACACAAAGTAAAGTTCCATCCACAGACAAAAAAATACAATGAGAATCAGTACTGACTCGGATTCCGCGCCAACTCTGGAATTTGTTTAGTTGTTTACCCTTTTTCGCTAAAGTTTACAGGCGATCCATATTTTCGTTAATCCACAATTTGCTTCCTTCAGCGAATGAACGACGAGGGAAAATGCGTGACGGTACGAAAATAGATCATAATAGAGTGTTCCTGTTCTAAAAGCATGGAGTCGTTAATTATGAAGGAATGTGGTGCTAATTGTTGCATTGTTGTCATTGATGATACACACGCAAGTGGACGGACGGAATATGACGAATTGATTCGGGTTCTAACAGGGGTATGTATTCATAGGCAAAAATCGCTTCTGCCAAAATTGCAAAACTAGGTCACGGCGGTAACTAGAATTGGAAGGTACCGTCTTCACCAAAGACAGTGTGCGTATCTGTTTACTGTGGTTTGTTCATAGTTTGGGGTTGACTGACACTATTAACAGCCGTCAGTAATCTCTTACTCCCCCCTGGAATTGCACAAACAAGTATTTGTTTACCGCCGTTACCTACTCTCCGCTCCATGTTAACAGTGGTTTCGCGGAGTCTCCCGTGTCGCATAGTGCAGATCGACAAATGCTGATTTCTCCATATACATACATGCATACTCGCTGGTTCTAATAGTCGACCGACTTTACTAATTTGTCTATAGAGCTACTGCTAAAATTTTTATGCTGTTCCAACTACAAAGCGAAATTATATTGAATTTTCTCCACTGTTCAGCTCTTGCTCATGCTGTACAACGATCCACTAACAACAGCCCTTTGTTGATCTGTCGGCTGCCCTAACAACAGATTTATCTATCCGACGTACATCCGCTATTTACGACATTGCGCCGACGTCGGTTTGATGTAGTGAACTGCCCCTACGCTAATCTTACCACTCTGTTGAATCCTGTACAAATCTGCGTCGGACGGACATCGGAGTGCTGGCAGTGCTGAAATACGAAATACGAAACCATCTCTGCACCAATACCAAAGATACTAGATAGAATAAGATGAGACACTCCCTTCTTAGTGCTTCTAAAAAAAATCATGCACGCCGATCGGGGCGGGGCCCATGGCACATTGCATGAAAAGAATGCTTGACATAATGATAAATTAATGATCCGGATTAGATACAGTGCTCCTGCAACAACAACAACAACATAAAGTTTTCCTGCAGGGATTGAAGTTATAATTACTAAGTGACTTTAATCCAACCCTACAGCGATAGCTCGAACAGTGAACAAAATTCAGTATTATTCCTATATTGGCTTTGTGCAATACGGCATCGTTCATGGCTTCCGCGCATTCGCCGCTAGGTGGAGGTGTCGCATCAGTAACACGCTAGCGGTCTCATCTTATTGTATCTAATCAAATATTTTGTGCACGTTCATTCGGTCTTCTTTGTTTCTGTCTCTGTCTTTTTTGTTTTTTCACTACTTTACAGAAGTCGAAACTGGGCAAAAAGAAAAAGTTGTATATAGCGAAGCCCTGCGTTAGAAGTAAAACCAAAACTATACAAACTAAAGAGAAGACAGAAAATACACAAATGTTGGGCTTTCGCCTTTTGGCAGACTGACGTGCTTTGGTGCTTCTAACGAAGCAAGAACTCGCAGTTAGGTAACCTGTTTCACTTCGATTCTATACATTTCCTGTTGAAATCATTTATTGTTCGATTTTTTTTTTTTCACTTGAAAAAGGCGAAAGCCGAAAATTTGTGTATTTTCTGTCTTCTCTTTAGTTTGCATTGTATTGTTTGGGTTTTATATTTCAGGCAGGGCTTCGCTACATACAACTTTTTCTTTTTGCCCAATTTTGACTTTGCTTATAGCCTGCTGCGACCCCACAGTTCTTCTGTGGTTTTTATGATATTTCGTCAATATTTTTTACAGAAGTCGAGCTGACTTGGTAATTTATTTTTTTTTCCAAGGAAAAATTCTTCTCTATTTGAATAAAATTGCTTTCACTTCAAGAATTGGGAAGTCAAAATTGGTTCTGCCAAAAATCCCAATCGGCATTGTGTGATTAGGCCACGCCCCCACCGCGGCCATGTTGCAACGATGTACCTGGCTTTATATTTCAGGCTGCCACTGCCCCACTGGCTGTCAACAACAAAGTGAACGAAAGAGCCTGAGATAGAAGGTACCTGCAAGGTCCTGGTGTCGATCGTGCCTCTCTCTCCTCTCCCTCTCCCTGTCCCGATAATCCGCATCTCGATGGCGATCTCGTCCATCCTATCGATCGAGGGAAAAATGAACCGAAATAGAAATTACAGAAAGCTGCTATTTTTTACCAACATTACACAGAAAAGGCGGAGTAATAGCTGAGACACAGAATGCCGAGACGAACCTTTCCTTCGCCCACTATAGACCCTTTTCACTTCCGCGTTACGGTTGTTTGCGGGGAGCCGCACTGCATCGAAAAGCACCGTGTAGGTCAAAAACCTCCACTTACCTTAGTGATGGCATCTGAATAATTATGTGCACAGTCTAAGCAAAGATGCATTTTTAGGCCAGAACCAGCACGTAACGGGTTTGTACAGCTGGGTGCCCAACAAGAGGATGGCATCGTTCGACTGTTGTCCACCGCTTCCGCCCTACAAGTGGGGCACGCCGCCATTTTGTTTGCAAATCAGGTGATATGGAGGACGGTAAATGAAAAGGAAGATGCCACAAAATTTAAAAAAAAAAAAAAGAAATCCACTGTGCCTTTTAGAGCGCACAGTGCTTCCGATAGCGGAACGAAACCGAAGCCATTATGTCTGGGATCTGACCAAGGATAAGTTATTCATAAAAAAATAAAAAAATAAATGATATCAATCGTTTCAGGTCTTTACTTTAGGAGGTTCGCTGCCTTTGGTATTCACACCGCACTTTCCTTGTTTTTATCTTTCGCGTTCATGTTTTAATGTGTTTTTGTGGTAGGCATTAGATGTTTCTTGTTTTAAATTTTGCCCGGGCAGCGCCCTTGTTAGGCCTGCTCTTCTCGACTTTCGGCTGCCAAGATATCTTTAACGTGCGCAACGTTCACACGGGCCCTCTGAGTTTTTTGTCCTTGTCCGAGAAGGCTAGGTGCTCGATCCTAAATACCCCCCCCCCCCCACTCCAAATTTCAACATGCCTCCACCGACCGGGAATCGAACCCGGTACCTTCGGCATGGGAGGGAAACACCTTACCTCTAGACCAGCGTGTCCCCAGGGGTGACTGGTTACGTCTTTACAGTTTACTATTGGTATCTTAATAATATTACATTCGCAAGAGTATCTCGCAGGCATTGAGCTAGCTCACCGATCGGCCTAACACTATTAACAGTCACATCCCACCGTGCACGGTACTCACTCCATCTCAGCGAACCCCAGCTATTTCCTAATAAAACGGTAAGCAGTCAATGCGATACACCACACCAAAGCCGCGTCCTGGCCATTCGACATGCCAATGACCATCAGGTCGTACTGGTGATTTGGAGGGAGGGGGAACGAGGAAGTGAACAGACAGACGTGGACTGACAGACACATGGATGCATATGGATGGATTGAAAGGGCGGATGGATGGATGGATGGACACATGGATGGATGGTAGAAGGTACACATGAACAGATGGATGGACAGTGGATGGATGAATGAAAGAAGAATGGATTAATTATAGGGTAGACGGGTGGTGGTTAAATGAATAAACGATGGGTGGATGGACCAAGGTACGTGAAAACAGATGGATGGATATTGGAAGGGTGAATGAAAGGGTAAGGGGTGGACAGTAGGATGAATTAATGGATAGATGAATGAACGATGGATTGAAGGACCAATGTACACGTGGATGAATGGATAGGTGAATGAACAGTAAGGCAATGGATAAATGAAAGTGTCAAGGATGATTAATTACCTTGCCCGGGTGAGCAAATTCAGATTTGCGCCGTCTTCTCACTCTGGATTCTAAGACAAGAGATAAACAGAATTTTACTGACCGAATATACAGTGGTAAACATAGACACATTAACCTTTTGAATGCCGACAGGGTATTGGCATGAAAAATCCCTTGTCCACTGGCTGCGCGTTTGTCTAATACAATTGCGAATTTTTAGATATTTGATAAATTTGGCTTTAAAAGTTCCTATTGACCTATCTAAAATAACAAATTAATGAATAACAAGGACTCTAAAAACAAAAACAAAAAAATTACAGCAATACTGCTTTGGCATCGAAAGGGTTAATGATGCCGTATCTAATGGTACGTGCTACAAAACCTCTAGCGTCAGCTTTCATTATTGCCAGATTGGATTACTATAACTCACTACTGGCAGGCATTTCAACTGACAACTAAATGAAGACTACAAGGGAAAAATGTCGGTTGTCACAAAATGAAGGTTTGGAGAAATTCGCACTTTAAACTTTGAAAGTCCATTGGGGTTGAAGACAGGATGCCTCATCTTAGTTTGCTCCTGTTGCTGGACAACGGTTGTTTTTCAATTAATTGGTGAGAGGGGAACAAAGCTAAAGATATGACGAAGAACCGAGGCAGGTAACCATAAAAACATGCAATTTGCGACAACTCACGTTCTTTCCCCGTAGTCTTCATATAAGCTCAACGAGCTCAGAACGGCGCTGCTAAAGAGAGATGTCACATTTTCATTGTAAAGCACTTTAGATCGACTTTGTGGAGACAGGCGAAATTAATGTCCTTCGTTATCATACAATTATTCTCTCTCTGTATATAATAGATTATTTATGAATTTATTGAGTATTTATCAGGTGGGTGCCTGGCGCTACCCGGGGAAGGTCTCATGTCACGAGTGGAGTGAGCGATAGTTAATAATTACGGGGGGAAAGGAGGAGAGTAAAATTAACGCACGTAGAGAGGTAGGGAAAAGCGTGCATGTTATGAGTGGTGGGGTGTCTGAATGAGGCGAGGGCGCTGTATTACTATCACTGCACACTAAGACGTCTAAGAGAGCGGACGTAGGAGAAAGCCCCAGAGGGCGAACATAAGGAGAGCAGTCGGAAGACTTGGGAGTAGAGTTTTTCCAGTGATGACTGGTAGGTGAAACGATGATTGATAATTATGATTGATGTATTATATTCGTCTATTACCATGATGTAAATAAGTATATGTGAGGAATGTGGAAGTCCTTGATATTGGATATAGCAATGTGCGCCATGAGCGATAGATGAAAGTTGAGTTCATGGATTTGTAGCACGAGTGAGTATTGTGTACTACGATGGAGGTGTGTTACCGTAAGAGGTTTGGTGAGTGAAATGTGAACTATTGTGTGTACGCTTCATGGGTTGTAAGGAGAGGTGGAGTGAATAGAAATGATATGGTATTATACCAATGTAATGTTATTCTTGTAGGTGTCGGGGACGGGCCAAAGAGCCACCTCGGTGAGCACAGGGGATAGGCCAGCATAGGGCCGGACGCTACACATAGGCCAAGAGTGAGGCTGTCGGTGCAGGACAGTAGAGGCACATAAAGTCGTGGCAGTCTGGCCACGGACAGGGACGTAGATATGAGCGTGAATGTGCTAACTGAAATGATAATGCACTATTGCCATGTTGATGGGCTATTGAAATGATAATGTACTATTGCCATGTTGATGGGCTATTGAAATGATAATGTACTATTGCCATGTTGAGGGGCTATTGAAATGATAATGTACCATTGCCATGTTGATGGGCTATTGAAATGATAATGTGCTATTGCCCTGCTGAGGTGCTAGTGGAATGCTAAGGTGTTATGGCAATAGGAAGGTGATATTGAGAGACTGGGTGCCAGTGAATTATTAATGTGCTATTAAGACCCTGAGGGGAGAGGCTGAGGCCGAAGTGTCTTTAGGAAGTACTACCGGGTTGTGGATCCGAGGAAGAGTGCATGTGGGAATAAGGCCGTTGTACGGCAGTTAAATTCAATAATATAATGTATGTAATTGCGCTATTATCTGTATAATTATGTTTAATAAATGTGTGAGTCTGATGGGTTGTTCTGTTAAGTGTTAAACTTGTTCGTTCGTGATTGTTGTCCTGTCATAACTTATTACATCTCCCAGTCTGGGATTTGTGACACTGGGGGCTCGTCCGTTGTGACTCGTCCATTTTCGTAATATTTAGTTGTAGTTAGTTAGTAGGTATTTTTCAGTGGGCAATTGTTACTTTAGTTTTTGTCCACGTAGTACTTATCTTGTGGTAGGAATTTGTGCTGTCTTTGTTCGTGGGATGAATGGAAATTTCATGATGGTATAATTTATGTATATTTATGAATATGTATTGATGTATGTATTTTTATGAATAGGTATTAATGTGTACTTAAATTTCTGCAGAGAGTGTGTGTGCCAGCCTGAGGAGACAAGCAGCCAGAGCTCCGGCATACGTCAAGTTAAATAAAACGCTGAGTGAAAGTTAAGTAAAAGTCAAAATTTTTGTGCCCTGGATTGTGGGCTGTTCCTTTAATCTGTCTTTTTCTCTGTTTTTGCTGTTTTCGTTTGCTGTGTTGAACCTAGTTTATCCTTTTAAAAAAAGGTGTGATAAACTTGGAACTTCGTTCATCACGGTGAACATTCTGTAGGGCTTTGTTAGTGTTTAGTTGTAGCGTCGATATCTTCTCTGTTCTGCAGGAAGACGTATTCTCTTGTCCCTCTTCCTACCTATCTGTAGATACGTTCTTTTTTTTCAGACTCTGTTCTTGTTCGTACCTTGTAGTGTAATCGGCGTAGTTAGGTTGAATTTTTTTTTTCTCATATTTTTTTTTAGAAGCTTGTCCTAGTCTGGTTCGTTGTCTTTGATGTCCTTGTGGTTCTTCTTCTGAATTTCCTCATTCTTGTCATCTCTTTTCGCTTTTGTTATTTAATAGTGCAATACATTTTATGAACGTAGAATTAGTTAGAGATAGTATGTTATAGAATGTTTAGTTAGGTGTGCTTCTGAATTGCATTTGAAAATAGTGCTTGTCATTGTAGTGGCATAAGTTCAGGTCTCGGGATACGGCGGGTATTATAAGTACATAGACAGTAGATTGTATTGCAAGTTGTATAACCATAAATCTGTGAAATGGCGGAGCTCCAGCAACTGATGAAATTAGGTACGGAACTTGGCCTTGAGGGCGCGGAGCTGCGTAGCTGGATTACAGAGCAGCAGGCGGAGTTGCGCGATGAGCGTGCTAAAGATAGGGAGAGACAGGCTAAGGATAAGGAGCAGGAGAGGGAGTTAAAGTTAAAGGAGATAGAAGCTCAAGAGCGGGAGACAGACGCGCGAATAAGAATCGCAGAATTGGAAAGCAAGAAGAATGCGCCAACGGAAACAGTTGAGCGGCAGGGGCAAAATAAAGGTGGCGTTAGAATTAAGCTGCCTACGTTCGACGACCGGAAGGACGACATAGACGCCTTCCTTTACAGGTTCGAACTGAACGCACAACTGCAATGGGGGGAAAATAAGGAATTATGGTCCACGTACCTGGCTTCCTTGTTGCAGGGGCGAGCGTTAACCTACTTTAAAGAGCTACAGCGCGAAGACGTACATGATTATGATAAGCTGAAGTCTTTGCTGCTTCGCCGATTTGCGCGTACCGAGGAATATTTCCGGGAGCAGTTTAGGCGAGCACGTGCGGATACCAGGGAGGACTTTGCTGCCTTCGTCGCGAGACTAACAGAATATTTCACGAACTGGATGGACTTGGCGCATGTGGGCGCGGATTTTGCTAAATTGAAAGACCTAATGATCCGTGACCAGCTGTACGCGTCGTGCCATAAAGATCTGGTGGCTTTCCTGAAAGAAAACGAACCCGCGACGGTGCAGGAGGCGTCTAAGTTGGCGGAAGCATACCGTACGGCACATCCGTCCAAACCAGTCGCGAGGGCGTACGTGCAGGATGCTGGTTACGTCGCCGTGGTTGAGGGGTCGCCGACAGGACATAAAGACAGGTCGCGTCAGCGTGGTGCCTATAATGGGCAAGCCCAGGGGCAACGTAGGGGGTATCACCAATCACCTGCATATGGATCCGGTAAGTTTGACCGAGCAGGAGGGCTAGGTCGCGGTAATGGCCGAGGGCGATTTGTGACCTTTGCCGATGACCGACTTTAGTTCCGGTCGCGATGGGTCACGGGGACCCAGGTCTAGCGGAGCACGGGGAGCGGAATGTTGGACTTGCGGACGCGTGGGGCATTTTTCACGCGATTGTAGGGCCGCGGAGCGTTGGAACTGCGGAAGAGCAGATCACATCAGCGTGAATTGCCCTGCAGGTAGGATAGCGGCGAACGTGGATGGCAATCACGGTAGCTCCACTCCATGTTCCCCTAATAAATTTCAGCATGCGGCTGCGTGTGTTACATCGGACAACGGAGGCGGACAGTATTCTAAGTGTCCCAGTTGTGAGAAGTTATTATCTTCCGGTGTTTTGCCTTGTGGGAGAAAGATCCCCGTTATAAATTCATGTCATACAGGAGGTGGTCTTAGGGTTTATCCGGGATTTGTTGGGGACGAACCGGTCTCGGTTTTACGAGATACAGGATCTACCGTTGTGGGAGTGCATAGTGACTGCATACGGGATTCACAGCTTACAGGTGAGACTGTCCCGTGCATCCAATTTTCAGGGGCCATAGAGAAATTACCCATGGCAAAGATAGTGATAGATACGCCTTTCCTTAGCGGGGAAGTCGAAGCAGTCGTTGGTTGCTTTCCAGGCGCCCAGCTCATCATTGGTAATGTATCTCGGGTAGGTTCCCCTTCCGAGGAGAATGTGCAGGCATGGTCGCAATCAAAAGGTATTGACTTTTGTGCCGCAGTCGAGACACGTCGACAGGTAGGTGATAAAAGTAAGATTAGACCTTTGGCAACGCCAGCGGTCAACCTAGATGTCACGCCAGAGCGCTTGGCGAGATTGCAGATCGAGGACCCATCATTGAGTCCATGTTTTGAGGAGGCGCGAACGGAGAGAACAAGGAAATATAAGAACGGCTCGTCTTCTTTTGTTATTCAGGCGGGCATTCTGTTCCGTAAGTATGGAACGGTGGCCTCCATTTTAAAGCAGGTCGTTGTGCCAGCGTTGCTAATCGCAACAGTATTGCATTTGGCACATGATGTCCCATTAGCGGGTCATATGGGTATAGCTAGAACCAAAGAAAGGGTTCTTAAGAATTTTTACTGGCCATCCATCGACAGAGATGTACGGTTATATTGTAAGACGTGCAGTGCGTGCCAAAAGACGACGCATAAGGGTCGTACACCCCAGACTCCTCGTCAGAATATTGCGGAAGAAGCGTCTAGTATCGCTTCGAAGAGAGCAAAAGACTATAAAGGTTCCAAAGACTATAAAGATAGAGGTTCCAAACTGAGAATTTTTAAGCCAGGAGACAAGGTCCTATTGTTATTACCTATGGACCATAATAAGTTATTGGTGACATGGAAAGGTCCTTATGTTATTGAGCGAGTTGTTTCAAAGGTAGATTACGCTATCCACATTGATGGAACGAGTAAGGTTTTCCATGTTAATATGCTACAGAGATTTTATGAGAGACCAGAGTATCTGTGTGCACAGACGAAACCAGGGGAGAGTGTCTTCTCTATTGCTTGTACGGGGGTCGTAGACCAGTTGGACTGTGACGTAAGCGACACCGAGGCGCAGGAAGAGTTACAAATTCAATTGCCGGAGTTAACTCCGACACAAGGTTACAGGGACGTAAAAATTAACCCTGACCTTACGAGTTCAAGGGGTAGGGAACTTAAGACCCTGTTAGCGTCATTCCCGGATGTTATTACGGATTTGCCGGGTCGCACTACAGTGATCCAGCACCAAATAAAGTTGACTTCGGATAAGCCAGTATCTCTTAGACCTTATCCGATGCCTTTTTCTTCGAGAGATAGAGTTATAAAGGAAGTTGAGTCAATGTTGAAGTTAGATGTGATAGAACCATCAACATAGCCGTGCTCATCACCCATCGTCCTCGTGAAAAAACTTGATGGATCGGTGCGGTTCTGTATTGATTTTCGAAGATTGAACACTATTACGGTAGGCGATAGGGAGCCTATTCCGTTTCAGGAAGAACTAATAGCTTCATTGGCCGGGTCCACGTGGTTTTCCAAGATAGATTTAACGAAAGGTTATTGGGAAATCCCTCTTACTGAGGAGTCTAAACAATACACGGTGTTCCAAACGCCCATTGGATTATTCCAATTTAAGGTCATGCCATTTGGGTTGGTAAACGCGCCAGCGACGTTTGCACGATTAATGAGACTGGTGTTGAAGGACATACCTAATGTCATGTCATTCTTTGACGATATAGCATGTCATACGTCGACATGGTCTGATCATATTCAGACACTAACAGTAATTTTTAAACGATTACGTCATTTTGGGTTAACTGCTAAACCCGCAAAGATGGATTTGGTATGTCCAGAGATAGTATTCTTAGGACATATCGTGGGTAGAGGTGTTCAGAGACCTGAAGTAACAAAAATTGACAAATTAGTAGGGTTGCAAATCCCTAAAACAAAGAAACAAGTCAGAAGCTTAGCGGGAATTTTAAATTATTACAGAAAGTTCATTCCAAATTTTTCCTCCTTGTCATCTTCTCTTACTGACCTTACTAAGAAGGGACAACCCGATAAGGTCCAGTGGACGTCTGAATGTCAGACAGCATTTGATAATTTGGTGACAGCATTATCATCGTCACCCATTCTGATATTACCCGATTTTCGATCTAATTTTATCCTCAGAACGGATGCGTCGGACTCTGGTGTCGGCGCTTGTCTTCTACAGGAGAAGAACGAATGTTTCCATCCTGTATGTTATGTCAGTAGGAAGTTATTGCAGAGAGAAAGAAAGTATTCTGTGATAGAGCGTGAGTGTCTTGCCATTGTGTGGTCCGTCCAGAAATTAGGACGTTATCTCATGGGACGAGAATTTTGTATCCAGACAGACCACAAGCCACTGACATTTTTGTCGAAGAATCGTTCGTCCAGCCCACGCTTGTCTAGATGGGCATTGGCTTTGCAGCCGTATACCTTCGTTATTCAACCAATTCCAGGAACCAGCAATCATATCGCCGACTACCTTAGTCGAGCCTAGGGGAAGAGTTCAGGAGCTTATACATCGGAGGACAGGAACATTGACAGGATCTGTGTGAATGAGTCGTCGACTTTAAAATATTGACATTATAAATATGATATGAAGAATGGTTGATAGGTTGATTGGTTTTTGATTCTGTATTAAGTATTCTGTTTAGTTAGCTATTGATGATGTGATACATATATGCATAGTGCAGGGCATATTGATCCCCATATTTTCCCCTGATTCCGGTATTTTATGTGCTAGGGGCATGGGTAGGTCATTTTTATGTGAGTATTGCTCACGCTCACTCGTTGACACTCATCTTGATGCGATTTGAAATTAATTGCATTAATTTTTTTGGGGTGGGGGATGATGTCACGAGTGGAGTGAGCGATAGTTAATAATTAGGGGGGGAAAGGAGGAGAGTAAAATTAACGCACGTAGAGAGGTAGGGAAAAGCGTGCATGTTATGAGTGGTGGGGGGTCTGAATGAGGCGAGGGCGCTGTATTACTATCACTGCACACTAAGACGTCTAAGAGAGCGGACGTAGGAGAAAGCTCCAGAGGGCGAACATAAGGAGAGCAGTCGGAAGACTTGGGAGTAGAGTTTTTCCAGTGATGACTGGTAGGTGAAACGATGATTGATAATTATGATTGATGTATTATATTCGTCTATTACCATGATGTAAATAAGTATATGTGAGGAATGTGGAAGTCCTTGATATTGGATATAGCAATGTGCGCCATGAGCGATAGATGAAAGTTGAGTTCATGGATTTGTAGCACGAGTGAGTATTGTGTACTACGATGGAGGTGTGTTACCGTAAGAGGTTTGGTGAGTGAAATGTGAACTATTGTGTGTACGCTTCATGGGTTGTAATGAGGGGTGAAGTGATTAGAAATGGTATGGTATTATACCAATGTAATGTTATTCTTGTAGGTGTCGGGGACGGGCCAAAGAGCCACCTCGGTGAGCACAGGGGATAGGCCAGCATAGGGCCGGACGCTACACATAGGCCAAGAGTGAGGCTGTCGGTGCAGGACAGTAGAGGCACATAAAGTCGTGGCAGTCTGGCCACGGACAGGGACGTAGATATGAGCGTGAATGTGCTAACTGAAATGATAATGCACTATTGCCATGTTGATGGGCTATTGAAATGATAATGTACTATTGCCATGTTGATGGGCTATTGAAATGATAATGTACTATTGCCATGTTGAGGGGCTATTGAAATGATAATGTACCATTGCCATGTTGATGGGCTATTGAAATGATAATGTGCTATTGCCCTGCTGAGGTGCTAGTGGAATGCTAAGGTGTTATGGCAATAGGAAGGTGATATTGAGAGACTGGGTGCCAGTGAATTATTAATGTGCTATTAAGACCCTGAGGGGAGAGGCTGAGGCCGAAGTGTCTTTAGGAAGTACTACCGGGTTGTGGATCCGAGGAAGAGTGCATGTGGGAATAAGGCCGTTGTACGGCAGTTAAATTCAATAATATAATGTATGTAATTGCGCTATTATCTGTATAATTATGTTTAATAAATGTGTGAGTCTGATGGGTTGTTCTGTTAAGTGTTAAACTTGTTCGTTCGTGATTGTTGTCCTGTCATAACTTATTACATCTCCCAGTCTGGGATTTGTGACATCTCACACATGGCTTTTATTAGTTTCATGTATTTATTCCTTCTGAGTTTTTATTTATTTATTTATTTATTTATTTATTTGTTTATTAACCAGATGAGATGCTTGGCATTATCTTCCCACCAGGCATCTCTCGCTCTCTCTCTCCCTGTGTCTGTCTGTGTGTATGTCTGTGTAGCGTCCTACGGGTTAACAATGTTGTCCGCAACCCTCGGCGACCCCTCGTGTGCTAGTTTTTACTTCTCTCTGATGTCTGACTGTGTGACGTATTTGTTTACTGTAGGTCAGTCGAGAACGTACTATATCATTCATGTTGGAGTAGTTGCGCTAGGTTGGCCTTGGAGTGACGCAATTCTGTGACGTGTCTAAGTGCGATTTGGGTGGCCTTCATGCATCCCGTAGTTTCTGGATTTCCCGTTCGTGAACGTTCTATCTGGATGGGTATATAAGGATGGCAAGCGAGTGAGGGTGTGTGTGCAAAATCCAGTCTAAGTTTTTGTAAGTAGATCTGCGTGCCTTCCCCGTAAGTAAGTTGTGAGATATCCAGTGTTCATCTACAGTTATTAAACGTTAATGTTAACTGTTCATCGGATCCTGTTTTCATTCATTTCTACAACCGTTCGAAACAGTTTCGTTTTTTAAAGGGTAGCAATTCAGATAACCTAACTCTCCCTGTCAGAACGTGCTGAAATTTACATCAACTATTACAGTCTGACTGTCTCTCTCTCTCTCTCTCTCTCTCTCTCTCTCTCTCTCTCTCTCTCAGATTTAGAATATTTCCTCAAATAATTTACAGTACAATGCACTCGTTTCTTGGCAGTGAAATGGCACCAAACTGAACTCGTTTCTGAGCTTGCTTTGTGTCACTGGCTGTTATCTCCTATCCCTTTTTTTTTAACGAGCTCATGACCCGTGACGCCAACACTTCCTGCCGACTAATTTAAACTGTTCTAAAGGGGTGCACACAGTGAAAGCAGGTTGCTTGTGCGGGTGGAAATTAAGCCTCTCTATCCTTCGAGATGCACAGAGAGAACACTGGTTGCCAGCGGCAAATTTGCCGGAATGCCGAGTGAATTCTTGCCCGTTCGCCTGCCGCTGGTTTTGTGCAGAATGGTCTGTAGTTTTGCATTGCTGGATGTTTAAGTGCTCTGGTCCATAGCATCCGCCACCGCCCCGCTTCGTTACGGAAAAAAATAAAACTCTCTTTGCCCCAATAGCAGTGAGGAGTGGAGCGGAAAGGACGCTGTGGACAAGTATGCAGAGCAGAGGCCAAGAATTAGTTTTTCATACGTCATTTCCCGTAAAAAAGCGGAACGGAGCGGATGTTGTGGGCAAGACCACTGAGTTGTACCCCAGGTTTCCCGACTCCACATATTTTAACCAAAACAAGTTAAAACATGAGACTGACAGTTGTCACGGACGTGGAAAATTTATAATACGTTAATAGCAAATGCCATCAATCTATCCGTCATTTGGAACAAAGAGAAACAATCTTCACAGGCTAACAGGCTCAGCAGTGGGCGAGGGCTGGACAGAAATCAGTAAAGAAAAATTGAAAGGGAGCTCACTATTGATATCTTGTGATAAGACTAGCTAACATTACCCGTGATGATAAATCTGTGCCCCCCCCCCCCCCGGTTAAATACTTTCATGGGAGCCAACACCCGCCCTCGACGTCACCCGCCCACTATTGTCATCCCATTCTACACACCCCGCCCTCTTTCCCTTCCTCTTGTCCGTATCAATTATCTATTAATGTAGCTGACGAAAGAAAGTAAATGTAGGCCTAGTGTTAACAGTCCATAACACGAGGGCAAAATTCAAAAAAAAATAAAAAATATGTGTAATTGATAAACTACATAAAATAATTATTGTAACAAAAAAATGACGGGCTAAAGGTATTCACCCCCTCCCCTCTGTGTGTGTGTGTGTGTGTGTGTGTGCGTGCGTGCGTGCGTGCGTGTGTGTGTGTGTGTGTGTGTGTGTGTGCGTGCGCGCGCGCTCTTTTGTGAGTTGTTTTTCTTTTTGGCGTTTTCATGGTAGGAACTTTTATAGTATTATATTACTTAAATTTCTCATGAATATTATTATGTAAGAAATTGGATATGCATGGGACGCCTAATTAAAACAAAATTAATCATTGCATATATTACACTTTTGCAGCATCCAGTTCATTACATTTCCACTACAATATCCAGTTCCTTACATATTCATCACATGTGTAAAAAAAAAAAAAAAAGTAATATTACGGTTCCTACAATGAAAGCAAGGGAAACTGACAAAAAAAAAAAAAAAAACCCGAAAGCGCGCGTGCTCACACACACCCAGGGAGAGAAAGGGTCGGGGAAGAAGTGAGGGACAGAGGGGTCTGAAGATCTTTAGCGCACCATTTTTAATACAATATTTTATAATATAGTTTATCAATTACACACATTGATTCTTTCGGGGTTTTAACTCTCTGCTGGCGCCGATTTGCCCGCGTTCTCTGTGTGCAACAGCACCTGGCTATCCGACGCTGGGTTTCTGCCCGCGGGTTATTTCCTGTCTCTCTGTGTGCTTCCTTTATGGGTCTATGAGCGGAGAGGTTGTTATTTTTTTTGGAAGTGCTTCGGTGGGGAGAGTTAGGGGTGAAACAGACCACGCCCGGTGTAGGTGCCAGATTGGTGACTCGCCGCCCATACATGGGCGCAGACTGGGATGAAGTTGATGAGCAGGTATGTCACTCACTCGAAATTTTGCCACGACAACTTGAAACAAACAAAAACAAAACAAAAAAAGGGGCAAGTTTTGGATCTGTCTCGCTGAAATTTCCTGGGTGAATCTGTGCATCTCGGCGCGGACATTGTAATGTATACCGGCCCAACTTTTTTGTGCGGATTCCTTTCTGTCTGAAGCCGTGTCTTTTGGCTTTTGTTACCTTGGCTAGAGCGGGTCAATAACTAGTAAACAAACAAATACATGTAAATAAATAAATAAATAAATAAATAATCTCTGAGATTCGCTAAGATCAAAAGAACCCTTAAAATGCTATGAAAATACTTGACAACGTTTCCTGCAAAATAAAACAGTTTGAAATTTGATGAATCGGCCAAGAGTTCGATGCCATTCTATTCTACTTTTTGTGATTCTTTTCAGTCCCGGGCACCACAAGCATGATGACCCTCAAACTACGTACATATGGGCAGTCCACCAGTGGAAACTACCAGACACACGCAAGGCTTACCTGCCCGTCTTGTCTGATCATATGATGAATGTGCAGGCATGTCATTGGTTGAGCCCTGATAGCCACGAACCACTTGGAAGTTTTCGTTTGTATTTTCAGCAGCTCTTCTGTAGGACTGGCCACGTTTGCTCGAAGACGAGTTGGCGTCTATTAAATTATCAAAGATGCATTTCATTCTTTTGAGCACTCTGCTTGACTTCAGTGTCTGAAACGGCCTTTTAACCTGCGTCAGCGAATCTGAAGTTTGGGGGGAATCCTTCGATTTCGTAGATTTTGGGCGAGCCAGATCGTTGTTGTTTCCCAGAATGCAAGAAGACACAGGAGTTGAGTTGCTATTTTGTTCCTCTGTGATATTCATTTCAACCATTGTCCCTTCCACTGGTGGCACAAGGGCAGGTTCAGGTTTCGCCGAGGAATGTGGACCTCTGCCTACAGTGACATCTCTTTCCTCTTGCAGCTGCCGGTGATCTTTATGTCTTTTAAAATCCACATTATTTCCACCAACGACAGCTCGACGTTCACTATCCAATCGACTCTTCAATGGTTTACCAAGTTTGAATGACCGCCATTTTCTTTTCTCTTTCTTATGTAATAGTTTTTCATTATCAAAGGTTATTTGTGCCTCTATTTTTGGCGATGAGTGGCTTTCCCCGCACCACCGATCCTGTTTACTTGATGATCGACCCTTCTCCTGTAGGTTTTTCTCCGGGGATAAAGCTTTTTTCTTGTCATCTGTCGAGTGGCACACGGCAGTTGGCGACCTTTTCCGATGTTCAGTACCTGCATGCCTTTGTGACAGCTCGGCAGTCTTGACTGAGTGCTCTTTCCTTTGGCGAGGTGAAAGAGAGTTATTTTCTGCACTGCCCGATAGAGACATAAGTTCATGGTGAGAAGATCTGCGTGTCCGCGAGGCCGGCTTGTGTTCTCGATCCATATGAGTCTGGTCGTGACGCGAGCTTTCTGAGTCCACAGCAATTTCCTGATTTCGGCGGGCCTCTTTCTGTTGATGCCTGTTCGACGTGCCCGTTGATTCGTGCCTGGAATGATGCAGCCTATAGTTTGTCTGCACTTTTGCCATACTCATCTGATCTGGGGTCTCTTTCAGCCCACGTTTGCCTCTGTGATGTCTCGACTGGGATAGATCTAGGTCATCCTTTTTGTGTTTACTATAGTCTTCAGTTTTGCCATCTCTGGCGCCGAAATTGTGTGTGTCGCTGACAATAGAGCTACTCAATTTCTCAAACATACCAATCTTGGCTGATGTTTTCGTACGTCTCTGAATTTCTCTTTCAACAGAGTCCTCGTGATTTACTCGCCGATCCCGTGAACAGGCTAAAGTTTCAATACTTTCCTCGGGGGAGCGGCTTCTACTTTGTCCTCCATGCCTTTTGCTGTCTAGTGAACTCACATCTTCGCCCTTGTAACTGGAAAGTCTGCACTGTTTTTGAAGATTTACTTTCGTTTTATCGGACTTCGATAACTTGTTTTTAGCACGGTTCAAACCACTGTCATCAGTCACCAGTACCACACGTGTATTCACCGCTGGCGGGTGATCGCCCTCTCTTGATCTTTCTTTTGTTTCCTTCGTCTGTAATTTTGACTTGACTGAAGACACAACAGTACTTTCACCTGAGTCCCTTTTCTCTGACTGAAACGCTGGTGGCGCTGTGGCGACATTAACAGTTCGAGTCATATCGAACTCGCCTCCTGCACCGAAAGAAAACTTCGTCGGTTCAGACGAATCTCCACATTTGGCTCTCGCAGATTCCACGAACAATCTGGCTAGGGTGCTCTGCGACCCTTGCAGCTGTTTATTGGAAGGTTGCGTGTGTACAGAATCGCCGCTGATTTCCAATGTCTTCTTTCCTCTCCTGGTGAGAGAGGCGGTGTTTTGTTCCCCTCCTTCCGCTGCCTTGTTTACTGCCCGAGGTAAATTTTTTCGTTCCCGATCACGTTGTCTGCCCCTTCTTCCGGCGTAGGGAGTTTCCTCCTCTGAGGCAGCCAAGCTGTCATTGGCGTAGTGGGGTGCGTACAGCTCAAGCAGTTTAACAAGATCATTGGCCCTGAAACTGGTGAATGTGGCATCCTTTTTCTGCACGATGGACCTGATGAGGTAGCGGAGGAAGTCTGGCGAGGACAGCAGTGAGTTCAAGAGCTTCACCTTTGCCCGCCTTGCCCGCTCCTCAGAAGCAGCAGATGCGCCCGTCAAATCCTCAAGATCCACCCCATCAGTGCCCAGTAGATTTTCCAGTCTTTCTACAAGCTCCTCGTCCGCTTTCATTTCCTTTTCTTCCTCATCGTACGGTTCATCTTCCTCCCCATCTGTCCTTTCTTCCTCTTCTTCTTCCTCGACCTCTTCATCTCCTTCCTCTCCTTCACTTTCATCTTCAGATTCATCAAAGTCAATGTCATCATCCCCATCCTCCTCTTCTACGACATCTTCTTCCTCCTCATCATCATCCCCTTCATCTTCCTCCTCATCATGATGGTGATGATCTTCGCCAAACGAAACGTTAAAATCTGTACCGGTTTCGTTTGCGTTTTTACTTTTGTTTTTCTTGCCGCCTTTCTTCCCTCCATCAGCTTTTTTATCTTTTCCCTTCCCACCTTTCGCCTTTCCCTTGCCTTTGGCATCGCCTTTCCCTTTATCTTTCCCCCCTTTTCCTCCTTTCGCTTTTCCTCCTTTTCCTCCTTTCCCTGCTTTCGCGCCTTTTCCCTTCTCTCCTTTCTTGGCTGGTTTCTTCTCCTTTTTTTTGGTAGTGTGCCGCTTGATCGTGTGCCGCCGGTGTGTCTTATGCACCTTCTTTCTGGGCGGTATAGTGAATGCCGATATCACCTTACTCTTATGGTGGTACTCTGCGGAAGAAAGCCAGGGGAAATAACAAAACTGACAGCAGCATTGATAAAAATATCGTACCCACCAGAGCCGTCTTAACGCATGGGCACACTAGGCAACGTTGCCCGGGGGAGGGGGGGGGGGCAAGGATTTAGGGGGTTCCATGCACGCAAATTTACAATGGTATTTCACAAGGGAAAGAAAACGCCGTGCAATAGTAAAGAGTCTGCCAAGGGGCCCATCACGATGTTACGACGGCCCTGATCGTAACTCAATTTTTGTAAAAAAAAAAAAAAAAAAATAATAAAAGTTTAGATGAGATTTGGCAAGCCCGTGACACCCCGAGGGTTGTGTTTTAGTTAGGGATTCTGAAAACTAAGTGTTAAAATAACGGTACGCTTATCAATTCATTGTTTCTAGAATGGCTACCCGGCATGATCTCGAAATTTTTTCCACCATCTCTGTCTCTTCTCTCTCTTTCTCTGGTCTAGAAAGTTTCCGGCTGTAATCTGCAGTCTTTCTACAGATCTCATAATGCGCACTCATTTCTGAGCCGGAAAATCGCACCAAATTGAACGCGCGGCAAACGCTTGGGGCTTATCGAAGAAAGCAAGCCAACGGATCATGGTACTTGTATTTTAGGTTTTCCGTTAAAAACAAAATGCCTGAAACTTGAATAAACACAGTAGGTCAATACAAATCCGACTGGGTTAGATTGGTTGACATTCGAGAAAATTACTTTATTTTTTAAACTACATTATTCAGGCTGTTAGAGGTGAGAAAGAAAAAAAAATAGCCAAATACTGCCGCCACTGACTTTTCCATACTGAGATTCTTAGCCAACACCCATAGTTTTCACAGCGGATCAGCACAGCAATCGAGCACAATGACAACCACAAACATGGACCGAGTACTGAACCCTTGCCAACATCCATACATTTTATTAATAGTTTTTACAGGACCAGGTAATCATCACAGCAAGCGAACACAGTGACACGCGCAATCATGACCTGGGTACCGAACCCTCGCCAACACTCACCTCTGTTCCGGAGGGAGGCCCTCAGCATGTCACTGCCGTGAAGTCCCGTCGCGCCTTTAAGGGCCCATTCACCTGTCAACCACATTTCCTCTCTGGAAGAAAAACAAGAGATACACCATAGGACTTCGAGCCTCCAGGTATTGACGGACGTGCTGCGCTCCAAAAATTCAAGTCAGGACACGCAGCTCAGTGCTCGTATTCATTCTACTTTTCAAAAAATGTATTTATTCCGTTGTTTTATTGATTCAATTATCTATCCTGTTGTTTTTTTTTCCTGATGAAAATCAATTTATCGAAAGCTTGGTTTGTCTTCTCTTTTCCTTTGTGTTTTATTGGATCGTTTTTGTCTTATTTCTTTCGCGGTGGCTTTTTTGTTTTTGCCACATTCTGACTTTGCCATAGAAGCGTGGCATGCAGCAGGGCATTGAAATAACACACAGTATTTGAACAAAAATGTAATCCTCTGAAAATCTGTGGGATCACCGCAGAGCTCCTTACAGGGTTAATATGTGGCGAGAAAGAAAGAAACAGTTAGTTGCATTTTCCAGAGCCTCACATTAGGAACGAACTGACAACAACAGCCACAGCAACAACTAACTATTCCATAAGTTTTAAGAGAATGGAGCCCATTCATCCGCCGACCAAATTCCCTCTCCGGAAGAAAAACTGTGACAGACGCCTTGGAAGCGTGGCAAGCCACGTGACATTGTAACAAGACCATAGAGATACTAGATACGATAAGATGGTACAGCTGACGCATTTTTCGGGCACGGATTTCGCACCGCCACCCAGCGGCGAATTCGCGGAAGTCATATAAAATGGCATATTATTATTTTACAAAACCAAAATAAAGAACATTTTAAATTTTGTCCACTGCTCAGTTATCACTGTAGGCCTTGACTGAAGTGGCTGGTTTTCTAATAATAATATAACTTTGGTCGCCATAGGTAAACTTTGGCCCCAGAGGAAAACGCTGACTATTTTTTTTTTCTTATGCAGCATTGTAACCAAAATGTATTATTAATTTATCATTACACCAAACTCTCTTTTCACGCGATGCACCATGCCCCCCCCCCCCCCAACCAATCAGAGCGCAGACTGTGTGCGAGCTTTTTTTTGTTTTTTTAAGAGGAGCGAAGAATGGACTCTCCCATCTTATCGCACAGTGTATCTGTGACAATACAGGGTATAAATAATTC